>VDFB02056351.1:30248427-30495927 GCA_007258455.2 Sequoia sempervirens
ATCATAGCAGAGGACTTGAAGCAGGAATATTGTGATCTTATCATGTTGCTGAGCAGGGTTGGTGGATGCCCACAGTCCTATATTTTTGAGCCATGGATGTTTTATTACATCAACCTGGTGTTAGAAGGAAAGGATTATGTCAATTGGGCTGAGATGATCAGCGATAACATACATGAGCAGCTCCTGAGTTTGCGGAGGACTAAAACGTTTTACATGAGTTCTTATCTAATTTATATGTTGGCACGAATGACGAGGTACAAAGGGATTTCTTACAAGGAACCCATCGGTTGTGGCTCTCACCAATTCAAAATTCATGAGGCGTGTACACAGTTGCACCTTTCGAGCACAACCCATTACAAGCGTGTCAACGATTCATTCACCATGTACATCACGAGGCTGCTTCAGGAGAGGTTACAGTGCAGAATCTCTAGAAATGCCCAGGAGCTGATTGAAAGGTATGGGTGCTGGTTTATACAGTTTCCAAGATTTTCATACATTAGGCTGCAAGGATTTTCTTCATACCCTTATAGGCTGCCTAAGTACCCAACAGACAAAATAATCATGCTAGAGATAGCTAGAAGTTACTGGCCTTTGACAAAATCCAGAAGAAAAAGACGAAAGGAGGGATAGAGTTTCCAATTGTGATGGGCAACTCGGACGAGGTTTGTCCTTCGATACAGGCATGTAGAGAAGCTGAAAGTGAGCTTCAATTCTATCATTTTTCATATCACACAAGTAGACAACACTATGACCCGCACCATAACATCAACTGGGTGTTGTCAGAGGAATTCAAACACAAGGCCACCATTGAGGATTATTGGGCTGATGCAATTGATGAGATTGAAGTGAGAAAGAGGATGTTCTCTAGATTGCCGATTACTCTGATCAGGGAGTGTGAGGTAGTTCCGGTTCCGGACCAGGTCAATGAGGACATGGATGTTGTTCATCCAGACTATGCAGCTGTTCGGGATACTCCACTTCCGCCTATTGATTGGTCAGAGCCCGAGGTTGCCGACCTTGATACTCTCTCTATCCCGGTTATGACATTCACCAGGGCATGGGTCGATAGGCGAGTGAGCAGATTGAAAGGTAGGTCAATTGCCTTGACCTACAACTTGATGGGAGATCACAGGACGCCCACCACAGGAAGGAAGAAACAGATCACAAGAGGACCAGAGTCCAGAAAGAAAGAATTAATTCAGCCAGAACCTCCACGAGTTACAAGAGGCAGCATCTCGGAAACACGCTTCCAAGCATACGTGAGGTGTCTTTATTTGCTGATCGTAGGGTTACATTGAATCGTGCACCGAGATACGTATCGATATTCAGCCTCCACTTTAGGGAGTCAATTCACGAAAAGCAATCGCAGGCATTCTGCTAGGGTTGATCGAAGATCGCCAGGATGATGAGGGGACTATTAATGACCTCGGCCAGCAGATAGAGGCTACGAATGATGGCTTAATGATGATGATATAAAAGTCGTGACACTCTCACTCAATTTTTGAGGACGCCATGAGCCTCGCCAGAATGAGGAAGAAGTGGAACAGGTTAGAGAAGTCGAGGCACAGGAACAGCAGCCCTTTGATATATTATATGAGGTGCCCGATTGGCTTAGAGACAGAATGCGAAGAAGCCCGAGCGAGGAGATTGATCCAGCAGTTGAGATGGAAGAGTTTTTGAACCGGATCAGTGCTCCTCCGCCAAAGAAGAAGGCAAGAAAGTTTTCGAAGATTTCCACGGATGAGGATGGCTCTCGTACTCTTCACGTTGCTGTCCCACGAGTCGAGTGTGACCGGAATGAAGCAGCTCCTGAAAACTATGTGGTCACCACTCTTGATTTGGGACGCCCTACTGGTGCTCAAATTGTTGAGGAGTGTGATAACTCCTTCCTTGCCCTTAAGGATAGATTGTTCAAGAAAGAAGGAAAATATAAGAAATTGAAACGAGAACACAAGGCGTTAGTTGGATACGTTCAGCAGTTGTCTCGTTCTCGAGGGCAGGATATACCAATGATAGAGCCTCCAGCAGATATTCCTAGAGAGTCGATCAGCGGCTTGGTAGAATTGGGGAGGATGGCACAGGAGGCAGACAAATGGGTCACAGGGGTTCGTACGGAGACAGAGAAATTCATGGAGGACCTATCTTTTGCTTTTCAGCAGGCCTCTTCTATTTTGACACGGATGGATGCGGTGGATCATGCTTGGGGCGATGCCTCTATCTATCAGAGTAAGGTGATCCAGCGTCTTGAGGTGTTGAGGCATGTGCCATTGCAGTTGCTGATTGATGGAGGTGTCATTCAGGCGAATGACCGATATGATTTCTCCGGTGGTATTCTTCGGCTATCACGGGGCGTGGCTTCTTCGATGCGACCGGATTCGGCCAGGGTACTAAGGCTATGCCAATATTATAGATGGAGTTCGAAATACTTTCGAGGCCATATTTGCTAGGCGGCTGAATCCAGATGAGATAAGTTTTGATAATTTGAGGGGTTTGCTGGTTCCCTTCTTCGCAGATGTTAAGACCTTTGTACAGGATGACTTTGAAAATACTGCTACATTCTCCACTTTGATCCAGAACACGCAGGACTCCTTGGCTGCTTGGAGAAAATCTTGTACGAGGCACGAGCATTCAGTCACGGTGTTAGAGTTTCAGTTGGATTGTGTTCCACCGATTTCAGCTCAGGAGGTTGAGGCCGTACTTAGCAGATTTGTTGAGTTGGCAATCAGAGAGAAGGCAAATGGGAACACACTACTGGACGAGGAGCTTCTAGAAGACTGAATATGGATCATTTATTGCATTTGCTATTTTGGGAGTGAGTGGGAATCTTTGATTCATTTAATGTACCACTCCCTATTCTGGCAGTTTTTAGGGTTAGGGCTGAGGTGGCACGATTCTGGCCACTCTATTGATTGTAACCCTAGCCGTCCTTTGGGACTTGGCTAGCTATAAAAGGGGGAGTCCCCCTCATTTGTAAGGCATTAGAATTAGAGATTAGAAATCAGAATATTAGAAGATAGATCAGAGCTAGAGATTGTTGAGTAGAGCTAGATAGTGTAGAGCATTTTGCATAATTTGGAGAAGAAAGAAAGTTTTCCCTTTGAAAACTTTTGAAGAGACTGTTGTGTAACACATTTTGTGATAATAGATCTTTTCATTGATGATGGAATTTGTCTTGTCATGAAATGCTAGCAAGGTTTCTTCTTCCTTTCGTATCCAAGTAGATTAAATTCATGCAAGTAGCTTACTTTGGTGTGTGGTGTCTCATTGAGATAGCTTCATTTTATTCCATACCACTAGCGGCTTGTTGATGATAAGTCTGCCTTGCGTGGTCAACTGGACATTATCTTGTGCTTGACTTCGGTTATGGCTTACATACTTATATGCGTTGTTCTGATGGTGTACGTATGTTAAACTATAACTTGAATACCTTTCGCTATCCCCTTTGAAGATTGCACCGATTTTGCTGAGGCTGTCCGACGGAGGCTAGGTGAAATCTGGTTGAAGTCTATTGAGACGAAGCCCCACATACCTTGCATTTAGAATAGAGTACCAATTTCTTAGGTCCTTTCCCTTTTACTTTCAGCATACTTCTTGTTAGTTTTAGAAAAGAATACACATTGCCAAATCATACACGTAAGAATCCCCTTCAAATTACATATCAACTGCTGACTGTGAGAAGTCTGAACAACTACGTAAGTCCCCTTGACATACCAGCAATATCACATCAAGCCAAACTGAGCCTATTCGCACTAAAGGAACCTTGGAGTTGAACGCACGAACTTTCTGGCAATCTTAGCGTGCGGAATACTTTGATCAAGAGAGAATAGAGTGTCCGTTGGGCGACTTTGTTCTGTGTTGGTGCGGTCTCAAAAACCACGCCAACAGAACTGGCGCTAGAAGGAGGGCTGAACGAGGAAAGAACACATTTTTCCGGTTGTCATTCATTTTATGCTTGCCTCTCCTCCTAGCACGTCAACAGAACTGGCGCTAGAAGGAGGGCTTCAAGGATTCTTCGTAGTGAAGCAGTCATTTTCAAATAAGAAGGGATTTCATTGAAAAGAACTTCATTGGAGAAAGAAATTATCATGAGTAAAGATGGTGCTACCGCATAGAGAAATATTCCCAGTGTTGCAGCCTAACTTGGGATTCAACGACGACCAGGAGGACATTCTTTCAGGGTTGAACAATCTTGCTTGGAAAACAAAGGAGAGCTACGCCCAGTACATGAGAACTTGCTTCGTGTTGGAGGAAGAAGAAGAAAAAGCCATTGAAATCCAAGTTGCAATTGAAAGGAATTTGCTTGATCAAAGACTACCACTCGCTCCTCTTCCTCGCCGATAGTAATCAGCTACATCCTGGATCGCATTAGTTCATTCTCGCCAGATAAGTTGAAAAGAATTTTGAGGTCCACGCCAAGCTCATCCAAGGATTTTGTGGAGTTAGAATTGCCTACGCGAGCAAGGAAGAAGAAAGAAGTCCGTCCAAGCGAAGAAGTCGAGTCAAGTGAAGAAGTGTTGTCAAACGAAGAAGCTCAGTCTAGTGAAGAAAGTGGAGAAGAGATTACAAGTTTATTCCGAACTCCACCAAGTGTTTCAAGGTTTGCTCAACCTAAAACCGTTCAAGTTACCACACCAGTGTTTGTTCAGCAACAACCACCAGTTCAGGTTACCACAACCCCAGTTATCGTATATCAAAGGAGGTATCCAAATCAAGCAATGGCTCAACCAGGAGGCCAACCCGCTCCTAACGGTGCTACTTGGCTAGTCACCAATCCATCTCCTCTTGAGTTTGCTGATTATCACGATATGCCAAAGAATCCGGAGCATTTCTGCACCAAGTACCAAGTCCATGATCCGAATCGTTCTGCAGAGGATCATATTAAGATGTTCGAAGATCATTTGTGAAATAGACAAATTGCCTACGCAGATGTGGCTTGCAGATTGTTCCCGTATTCCTTGGGAGAAGAGGCTCACTTTTGGTTTATACACTTACCAGTTGGATCCATCAGAACATGGGAGCAAATGAAAGAGGCCTTCATTGGGAAGTTTGGTATTCCTATCACCCCAGTGGAGCTTTTCCGTCAATTCACGGAGGTGAGAAGACAAGACAAAGAACCTATTCATGCCTTCAACAACAGATTCCAGAAGGCTCTTACGAGGTTGCGTACTCCGTACATGGTTCCCGATGCAAGGGAAAATTACTATGCAGCCTTGGACCCATTGACTGCTATGTTCGTGAGACAAGCTCATCCCATTCCAGCAGACATGAACCAAGCATACGCTAAGGCGGTTGAAGTAAGTCAGAATATGGGCCAAAACATAACTGGACCTTCTTTGTACACTGGCTTGGTTACCACGAATAATCAAATGCAGACTCTTGCTCCAGCCTGGAATCAACAAGTTCCAGCATTGAATCCAGTTCCGCAACCGGCATATCATGTTACGCCACCATCGGATCAATTAATTCTCCATCCTGGGGTACCCTTATCCCAGACTCCAGCTACACAGCCTGTCTATCTCCAGAACACAGTACCTGCAACAAGGACACAAGAGGAGAAAGATGAAATGAAAGAATTAGTAGAACAAATGAAAAGGCTGTCATCTGAGGTGACTCACCTCAGAAATCAAAATAATCAAATGCAATCAATGATAAAGAATTATCAGGCACATCCAGGTGCCAATCGAGGATATCACAATAATCCTCAACACCATCAGGATGCCCATCAAGGACATGGACATGACAACAGCCATGGGTATCGAAATAATAATCAAGGATATCAGAAGAGGTCCTGGAATACTGGACCTAACAATGGAGGAGTTCCATCACCGCTGGATAACCCGCCGCCTCCAGAAAATCGTCCCACGGACAGAGTATTTCTGGCAGAAGCTGCTATGTCAGGATGGTGTCGGCTTCATAACACAAGTCAACACTCAGAATTACAATGCCATGAGTTTCAAGTAGCGGCTGATATCTTTAAAGGAGAAGTGAAAAGCACGGAAGGTACTGAAAATCCTCCGACTACTGGATATGAGATTGTACCAGTGCAAAGATATGACCAGGCACTAATCATAGAAAGTGTCAATCTTGTGTCCGAATACCAGAACTACGCGCCACCAGAAGCTAATTATAGATTTCCACCAGCTTCGGCTAACGGTCCCGTGGAGGCGCCAGATACTCAAGTTTATGAGGAAGCTCAAGTTTATTCAGAGGCTCAAGGTACTTACTCAGAGGAGCCATATGACCAGGGTAACTACATTTTCCCACCTCTCGATAATAGCGTGTTAGTAGAAGGAAGTAGAGAGGTGCAAGCATTCCAAACTTCCGGAGGAGCAGCACCCAAGGTGTACCAGAGGACTTATCACCAGAAAGAGCCTTTGACATCCTCGATTCCTCCAAACAATTTCTCAACTCCACCGAATCCGAATGCCAGCAACAATCCAAGTTTACCAAGGGATTCTCCAGAGTACAGACAACAGAATGTGATGCAGAATAGAAATGGACAACAAACTGTCCAGCAACAGCCCGTCCACGTGATGCAGCGTCCTCAAAAGGACAATCTTCCAAGAGATGACATGAAAAGATTAAGTTCCTATGTGCTAGAAGAAGTGAAGAAGATAAAGGTTAGTCTTCCCTTGTATGAGTTGATGAAAATCTCTGAGGTTAGGAACACAATCTTGGGAAGTTTGTATGAGACACCAGTTGCGAAGAGTACACCTCAAGAAGCACCTAGTTCATCAAGGAATCCTCCAGTAAATGTACAATCCCGTCCTATGCAGAATGCAAACATGGTAGAGGAAGTGCCTTACGCGCCGTTCAACGCTTGGGAAGCTCCACAGCAGTCCCAAGGTTTTGTGGGAGTAGTACAAGGATCTTCAAGTGAGCCTGAAAAGCCAAGGACCGAGGATAAGAGAAGAGTTAGATTCAGTTTGCCCGCAGAACAAAGGCGAGAGCAGACCCAGAAGGTCACCCGTGATAATCAAGTTTCACCATGGGATGAAAAGAATGAAAGAAAGAGCATTGTACCCGAGGAAAAGAAGAAACCAGTTGTGTTCTATCAGGGGAAAGATGAACCAGCCCCATTTTTGGTATCGGTCAGAATCTTTGGGAAGTTATTGCACAATTGTTTGATTGATTCGGTGCTTCTAGCAACGTTATGCCATTAAAGGTGTGTCAAAGGTTGGGTATAGTCCCGTTGCATACCACCAAGAAGGTGACCCAACTGATAAGACTGAAGTACCAGTGGTTGGGGAGTTAAATAATATTCATATGCAGTTGTCAGCTGATCCCCGAATCCAGAGCTGTATAGACATATCAGTGGTCGACATACCGGATGGGTACGGCATGTTACTGAGCCGAGACTGGGCAAGAAAGCTGAATGGGTACATTGCAACGGACTTCTCCCACATGTGGCTTCCGTGGAAGGGAGTCCCAAATCAAATCAAGGTTGAGAGTACACCGAGATTGAAGCTGATGATCACGGAATATGGAGAAGATAATGAGATCATGTTCGTACAAACTGATTTAGGCTCGTATAGGCCTGTTAAGCAAGAGGTATTGATGCTACAAAGCGCCCATGAGGGAAAATGTTTGGAAGAAACCACGAGCTCCACCGAAGTGTTGATTGAAAGTGACTCAAGTGATAGTGAAGGTGGAGGAACCTTTGAGAATTTCAGGGACTTTGTCCTGAACAGTGTAAGACAAGAAACAGAGTTAGGGAAAGATGCTTCAATTAAAAATTTGCTGCTCCCCAACTGGTGCCGAATACACGAAGCATTCCATTCAGAAATCACTTGTGCCATGTGCAAAGTAGCACTAGAGCAAGTTGCAAGGCTCGTTCCACATACCTCCTTGCCAGAAGAACCTCAAGAGATGAATGAAGAAAAGGAGATTTTAATACAACATCAAAAGATGAATGAAGAGAATAGTGTTTCAATAGAGGAAATTGTAAAAGATGATACGACTCAGTCAAAAGATAAAGAAAAGACTCCAGAGGTCTACAATCAAGAAGAGACACGTGTTCAGTCTCCCAATACCCCTACAGAGAATCAAGTGTGGACTTTAAGGTTTGATGGATCAAAGTCAAAGAAAGGAAACGGAGCAGGATTTGAATTGGTTAGCCCAACAGGAGAAGCTTATTTGGGTTCCTATAGGCTCCAGTTTTCATGCACCAACAACGTTGCTGAATATGAGTCCTTGATCCACGGATTACTCCTTGCAATTCAGAAAGGAGCTAAGATTGTACATGCTATTGGAGATTCTGACATTGTAGTCCGACAAGTAAGGAAGCAGTTCGCCTGCCACGATAAGAGATTGAACCGCTACCGGAACAGAGTTTGGGACCTGATAGAGAGCTTTGATGCATTCAACATCAAGCAAGTTTATAGATCCAAGAATACCGTTGCAAACTCTTTGGCACAAGCTGCCAGTTCTTTGGAACCATTGGCAATGGAGGGATTGAAGAAGTTCACAGTAGAGTTGGTTTCGACCCCGGCAATCCCTGATAACATAAAGAACTTTCAAGTGTTTGATGACGACAAGCAGATTCTGGACTTTCTCACAAGCTCAGGAGTGTTCGAAGCACAAATTATTGATGAGGAAGATACTGAAGAGGCTGAATATGATACAGAAGGGATATTGAATTTGAAGACTAATGTAATCCCAAAAGGAATGGTCGAATTGGAGAGGCTATTTGATACTGATAGGCTGAGTAGAAATCAAAGCACGCAAGGCAATGATTGTGAACTTATCAATCTAGGAACAAGTGAACAGGTGAAGAATGTGTTCATTGGAAAGGTTTGCACACCTGAAGAGAAGGAAGGCATCTTAAAAGTCATGAAAGAGTTTCCAGAGGTGATAGCCTGGGGATATGAAGATTTAAAGACATATGATACATCACTGATTACACATACAATACCACTAAAGCCAGGCAGCAAGCCATTTAGGCAGAGGCAGAGGCCGGTGAATCCATTGCTAGAACCGTTGATTTATCAAGAAGTCAAGAAGCTCCTTTCAGCCAGAATTATTTTTCCAGTGAGGCACTCCACGTGGGTCGCCAATCTAGTACCAGTCAGAAAGAAGAATGGAGAGATAAGATTATGCGTAGATTTCCGCAATTTGAATAGGGCCTCTGAGAAAGACAACTATCCCTTGCCTTCATTAGATGAGGTGTTGCAAATAGTGAATGGTTCACAAATGATGTCCTTTTTGGACGGATACTCGGGCTACAACCAAGTGATGGTTGAACATGAAGACAGATTGAAGACTGCGTTCACCACAAAATGGGGAACCTTTGCATATAGAAGAATGCCTTTCGGCTTAATCAATGCAGGGGCCACTTTCCAGAGAGCAATGGACATCGCTTTTCGAGACCTTGTCGGAAAGTGCATTATAATTTACATGGATGACCTAACGGTGTTCTCGAAGAAAAGAGGAGATCACGTTGAGGATTTGAGGAAAATATTTCAGAGATGTAGAAGGTTTGGTGTTTCTCTGAATGCTAAGAAATGTATCTTTGGCGTCACCGAAGGTAAACTGTTGGGTCACGTTATTTCAGAAAAGGGTATATCAATTGACCCTGAACGTATTGAAGCTATCTCAAGGATTGGTTTGCCAGGCACTCAGAAAGAACTAAGGTCATTCTTCGGAAAAATCAATTTTGTCAGAAAATTTATAACCGGATTTGCTGAGATAGTAAGGCCACTGAATGCAATGTTGAAGAAAGATGCAAAGGTTGAGTGGACCCCACAAACAAAGAAGGCTTTTGATGAGATCAAGCAAGCTATAGTGGACGCTCCAGTGCTGGTCAGTCCAGACTACACAGAGCCGTTCTATCTATATTCATTTGCCTCAGAACACACATGTGCAGCAGTACTAACTCAAAGAACTGAAGAAAAGGATGAGCACCCAATTGCTTTTATGAGCTCACCATTGAAAGAAGCAGAGCTGAGGTATCCAAGCATTGAGAAGCAAGCGTATGCTTTGGTGAAGGCCGTCAAGAAATTTAGACATTACATCTTGAGGAGCAAGATCCACGCGATTGTTCCAGACGCCACGGTGAAGATTTTACTAATGCAGAATGAGTTAGGTGAAAGAAGAGGAAAGTGGGTCGCCACTTTGCAAGAGTATGATATTGAGATACAACCGATGAAGTTAGTCAGAGGACAAGCTTTGGCCCAGACTATTGCAATGGTTGGTCCAGAATTAGTTCAACAGGCTTATGTGTTAGAGGAGGTGTCTCCCGGGGAATGGTACGATGACACAGTCTACTACTTGCTGAATCACAGATGCCCCCGCCATTTGAATCCAGTCCAGCGAAGAGCATTGAGAATGAGGAGCCAAAGATTTATGCTTCAGGGATCAGTTCTCTATAGGAGGAACTATGAAGGTATATATTTGAGATGTGTAGGAAAACAAGAAGCAAAACAGTTGATGGAACACTTCCATGAGAAGTTTGGAACGGACACGGAGGAAGTCTTAGCCACAGCTCATCAAATCCTGAGGGCTGGTTATTATTGGCCCACGCTTTTTAAAGACACATATGAGCATGTGAAGGCTTGCCACATATGCCAGACAGCGGCTAATAGAGGAAGGCATCCCGCTATGCCTTTGCAGCCAGTGATTGAAGTGAGACCATTCGCAAAATGGGGTTTGGATTTTATTGGTATGATCAATCCGCCGTCATCAGGACAACACAGATATATCTTGACAGCGACAGACTACTGCACCAAATGGACAGAAGCACAGGCTTTGAAGCAGTGCACTTCAGATGTAGTCATCAGATTCCTTGAAGAGAACATTGTGACGAGATTTGGATGTCCTCATGTCCTGGTCAGCGACAACGGTTCAGCTTTCTCATCGCTGAAATTTTCCAATTGGGCTTTTGAGTATGGAATTACATTGAGGTTTTCCTCCAATTACTATCCGCAGGGGAATGGACTAGCAGAGTCCACAAACAAGAACTTATTGAATGCCATTAAGAAGTTACTGGATAAAAATCCGAAAGATTGGCACACACAGTTGAGGTTTGCTCTATGGGCAGACAGGATAAGAACAAAGAGTTCCTTGGGAACGTCTCCATATCACTTGGTTTACGGACAGGATCCAGTGTTTCCAGTGCAGTTAAGGATCCCAACTCTCCAATTCATTCAAGAATACCTCGAGGGAGAGGATCAAGTTCAGACAAGATTGTCCCAGTTAATGCATCTAGAAGAGAAAAGAGATGAAGCTCTGGAGAATCTAACGAAACACCAAGCTATAGTAAAGAGATGGTTTGATAAACAGGCAAAGATCAAGTCGTTCAGGATTTCTGACTTGGTTTTATATTGGGACAAGGCCCACGAGAAGAAGGGTGATCATGATAAGTTTGACAAGTTGTGGTTGGTCCCGTATCAGATTTCTGAAATCCTTGGGGATAATGCATTTAGATTGCGTACATTGACAGGGGAGGATGTTTCGTTGCCCGTCAACGGACAGTTCCTCAAGCATTATTTCCAGTCCTAGGTTCTCTCTGAGAGCCTCCTTTGTAACATAGTTTTTAGGGTTTTGCTTTCCCGTTTGTTTGCTTTCCGTTTGCTTTTTCTGTTTTTCTTCCGTTTTGGTTTTGGTTTGTTGCCCTTTGGGTTTTTGGTTTGGCGTTTTCGTCCCTTGAGTTGTCCGCTCGAGTGGTTTTGGTTTGGAATGGGCAAGGATTTAGAGTTTTCCCGTTGCGATGGGGTGATGATGTTTTAACTTTCACAACATGGTTTCTTTCACTAGAATTTGCATAAATTTTTGAAAAGGACTAAGGTTGCTTTCCTCTTGTTATCATCCAGTTAGAGATTGAACTCGTCTCGGGAGGTTAATCCGTTATTGTGTCTTAACACGCGAGTCTAAAGACCTTAAAAATCTTACCTATCTCCATTCTGAGTCATTTGGGTTTCTTGGGAGAAGTCTCAGCAGGTGAAAATCTTACATCTTGCTTCAGCGCCACTGCAATTCTCAAACCCATTGGAGGCTTCATTGCCTGCCAGCCAATTGAGGAATTGACGGAGAAATCAGATAATGGAAAAGAGAATATGCTTAAAAGAAATATCTGAAAAGAAAAGAAAATGAGAAAATGAAAATGAAAGAAATATCACAAGATATTGGTTTTGGGAACATACGAGTAACTCCACCGGGGCTATGGACGCCCGGCCGGCAGTGGAGCAATATTCGTGAGAATTGTAGCGATAACCTCGTCGGGGCTATGGACGCCTGACTGGCAGCGAGGCAATGTCCAGGATGCTTTTGAAGTTAAGATATTTATATAACCTACTACGACCAATTCCGGAAGTCGACATGGTTCAGAGGTGGAATGCATGCACACACTCACAAGGTTTTAGATGAAAGTGTTTTGATCCAATATCGGATTCTTCTCCCCTTTTGAGTAAGTGTTCTTTTTGCATGATGGTTCGAGGAAGACTAATCTGAGTTCAATTCTTAAAGTGTTTTTCAACACTTTCCCGTGGAGTCGCCAGATGTTGTGACCTTTTCACACATCGCCCCATTCAGATGGGGACCCCCTTATTTTTGCCCCGTTCCGGTCTTTTGGCTTGGGTTTTTCCTCGCTCTCTTGCTCTGTCTCTTTTCTGGTGTCTGTCTTTCCGGGGGTTGTGTCGTCATTGAGCTTAAACGTGAAAATATTGGCCAATTCTAAAATTAGGGTTTCATCTTTTCTGGCCAATTCAAGGTCGAGTAAAGTCAGTAAATTGAAAATTGAACTTAACAATGTTGTCAGCAGACATCCAGCAGGCTTCCAGCCTTCATTTCAGTTTTCATTGAATTCCGAGATACTTACTATTTTTAGTAAGTCTGCAATTCCTGGGCAATCTGTCAGCATTTTCGAGATTCCGATCATCACACAGCATTCAGAGTACATCAGACTGCTTGCATGCCAAATTTGAGCAAAATTGGACAACTTACTATTTTTAGCAGTCCGGCTTCGAGGACAAATTTAAAGTCGGTCACGGAGATTTTCTTTGCGTATGCGGATATTCATACGGAGTTTCGAGACCTTGGCGGTGATATAACATGCAAAAGTCGGGGATGACCACTTCGAGTTGACCTTAGAATATTTTAGGAGGTTGCACATGTAAGTTTCTTTTTGCATGTCGGTGATTTCTGATGGGTTTTAGAAACCGGCGATGGTGTGACATGCAAACAAGGATTCTCACTCGGTGAGAACTTTACTATTTTTACTTGGTATGTCGGCTGGCCGCTACCGGTAGTTGATTCCGCGAGGCGATCCACCGATTATTCTGAAAGCGAACAAAGGTCTTTTGTCGCCTGCGGTGCAGTTAGGAGTTTCCGGCAAGACCTAAAATAGGCATCAAAGTCAAAATCTTCAAAATCCGATGTAAACCGCTGCGTCCGGTGTTCTTGAGCTATTCTTTGGTGAAATTCGAGTCAAGCGAGACACCCCACTATTTTAGTAAGTCAAATTGACGGCTAAAATAATAAATGATTTGATGCATCCCCATTAGCTTCGGCAGCAAGATCCGTGGTGAGGATGGCCTCTGTCCAAATTTCAACTCGATGAGACTTAGGAGCTATCGATCAAGAGCTACTATTTTTAGTAAGCCACCCTCAGAAACAGGCTATAAATAGCAGGGTGACTAAAAGTTGCAGTGTCGACAGGTTGAAAAGGTTATGAAGAAGCTGTGTTTAAAATTTCAGGCCATTCCGAGCTCCAGAAGTCCAAATTCAAAGGACTTACTATAAATAGCAGGGCACGTAGGCTGGCAAGGATGATGAAAATTTTGTCTAAGTCTGGAGTCTCGTCCAGCAGGCATACCAAAATGCGCCCATATTGATGAAGAGGCATAAAAATTTCAAGATGCAAGTTCATCCACCACACAGGGCAAAATGCGCCCAAAATAAGAAGGTCAACAAAAGTCAAAAGTTTTTGTCCTGCTCAGGGGTCCAAATGCGCCCAAGGAGGAAGAGGGAAAGGTTGAAGAAAAATTCTAAGTATGAAAAATCCTTCTCCCTCATTAGAATGCGCCCATCCTTCTCTCTCATTGAAATGCGCCCATCCTTCTCTCTCATCAGAATGCGCCCAACTAACAAGGAGTCAAAGCGTGGTCAACATTTTCCGTCCTCCTTCATGGCTAAAATGCGCCCAAGTTCATGCAAGTCAAGACAAAAGTTGGAAGTTGGAGGGTCACAAGGCGTGGAAGCTAGTTTCATCCTTCTCCCTCATTGAAATGCGCCCATCCTTCTCTCTCAAGGAAATGCGCCCATGTTTGAAGTGTAAGTGGTAAATGCGAATGGTAAACAAGGTGAAAATGTTACCTAGGCGTGGTAAACTCAAGGTAAAAGGTGGACGTTATCCTCCTCCACACTTAGAATGCGCCCAAGGTGGTGGGCCTTAGTGAAATCTTGCTAGGCGTTGAGGATGAAATGCTAGGCGTTGGAAAATATTTGGAAGTGTGGAGAATAAAATGCTATGTAAAGTGTGCGCCTAGAGTAAGGGAGTTATAAGGTGTTGGAAATTTTTTCAAAGATATTTGAAGGCGTTAAGGATGAAATGGCAAGTGCTAGGCGCCTTGGGTAGAAATAAAATATTTTCTAAGTATTTAAAATTTGCCTAGGCGTTGGGCTTTTAATGAATATTTTCCAAGTGTGTAGTGTGGAGTGAAGATGAAATGTGCAAGGCATGCCGGAGCAAATAAAAATTTTCTAAGTGAAAGTTCCTCTCCACTGGCGATCAACAAATTTTTCTAAGGCAAGATTTCAAAAGTGCAAGAAGATTTTAAAATATTTTCTAAGGAAAATTATTTTTCTTAGAAAATGCGCCTAGAGCTCCAAGTTGATGAATTTTCCGGAGCACGAGCAACTCTTCTCAGTAATGGAGTCAGAAACAATGATATTTCAAGTTCTTCAATTTTTTTCAAGAAGTCAGAGCAACGCAGAGTGATCACGGGCGAAGAACGAGTTTAGATGATGAAAATGATATTTTTCTAAGGTTCAAAATTCGAAAAATTAAATGAACCCGTTCGTTGGGTACCCATGAATTCGAGACATTCTGACGAAAATTTGCTTCTGGGTACTGAACATTTGTGATGATGAATGGATTTCTAAATCTTTCAAGCTTCGCCGACACTTTTTCAGTGAGGAATTTGATCAGTGCTTAAGTTATGAATTTTCCTAAGGGAGAATTTTGAATTTTCTAAGGCAAATTTGAATAAAATGAGTTTCCAGAGTGAATTTTCTTCGAACGATGAATCTAAAGGGAATTGCCTAGATGATTTTGATTAAATTCTTCGAAGATGAATTTTCCAGAGCTGATGATGAAGTTAAGAATTCGAATTCACGTGACGGAGCTCCAGCTGGTGAGTAAAATATGATGAAGTTAAATTAAATTTTTTTCGAAGAGGAATTCAAAACGCCAGTCAAAGTCAAGTTTCTAGAAGAATAATATTCCCGACGACTGGAGACAAGTGTCAGAAAAACCAGAAAGGGGGAAATTCGAATTCTTGAAGTGGAGTAGTGGAGTTTAATGGCACTGGCTAAAATTAACGTCTTCTAGAATTTGAATTTTAGCTATAAAATGGAGAGGCTTTTCACTCACCTTCACAGCTGGAGAAAGCGCACTTGCTCTGAGATTGAAGCATCGAAGTAAGTTGCTGAGGTTTGAGGGAGTTCGAATTTTGCTGAGAGGTTGAACTTGTTGAAGAAGACGTCTTGAGGCTTGAGAGTTGCCATTTGAGAGACGTCCTTGCTGAGGTTGCTAGAGGCTTGAGGGTGGTGCGCCATTGCTGATTGAAGAAGTATTTTGAGAAGAAGCTTAAAAAGGTACGCCATTGCTGAAAGATTGAAAAGTACGGCCTTGCTGGCATTGAAGTTTGAAATTTGCTTAGTTGAAGTTGCTGGAGTAGATTTGAAAGGACGCCTTGTATTGGTTGAAACATTGAGAACTTTAAAAGTACGAACTTGCTAGTGTGAGATTGATGGTTTAAAGTGCAAAGTTAAGAAGTTTGTTATGTGCCGATTGCTGGTTTGAAGTGAAAGACGTAGAAATTAAGATTGTTGATTGATGATACAAAGTCATTCAATTTGCTGATTGAGAAGTAGAGTCATCAAGGTTCACTTAGAAATCTGTTCTAAGTGTCGGAATTTGAACTTATTCAAGGAAGAGGCTGAGGTTTGCAAACGAGAATTATTGCAGCTTCTAGAATTCAACTGCAGCCCCTATATCCTGCCTTATTTTATTTAAGTCTGATTGCTGATGAAACGTTTGTTATGTTGCAGATGGCTGAAGCGAGGACAACCGGAAAGGACAATGGTGCCTCAAGACAAGCTACGATCAAGAAGCTGAGCAAAACGTTCATGCCGGAATCAAAGTTCATTTCAAAGCTGGGCAAGTTGACAGACACGAACTTGGGCTCGGTCAACTTGGAGACCCTCAAGAACAGGCTGTTTGGAATTGGAAGTCATCGGGCTCCGGTCACTTCGCACAACATCGTCCGCAGTGGATTGTATGCAGCTGCTGGTTTTCCGCCAGCTATTCAGTGTTCGGAGTTGATTATGGAGTGCGCCAATTGCTACGAGAAAGAACACCGGTCGATCCACGTCACCAGATAGCCAAGTGCTTGCCAATCTCATATCGGCGACCATCGGTGACTTTCGGATCACGGTGCGAACTATGATTTACAAATCGAGCGGCGGCGGATGTATGCTTCTGCTTTTTGAGCGATGCATGGATACAATTAACACTCACTGGATAGAGCACTTTCAAAGTAGATCTCAAATGCAGGCGGCGAATCACCGCCAGAGGACGAAGCGAGGAATATTGTAGTCTATCCGTTCGTTGGCGAGGTTGGTGGATATACGGTCCTATATTTTTGAGCCATGGATGTTTTATTACATCAACGCACGGTGTTGGAAGGCAAGGATTATGTCAATTGGGCTGAGATGATCAGCGATAACATACATGAGCAGCTCCTGAGCTTGCGGAGGACAAAGACATTTTACATGAGTTCTATCTAATTTATATGTTGGCATGGATGACGAGGTACAGAGGGATTTCTTACAAGGAACCCATCGGTTGTGGCTCTCACCAATTCAAAATTCATGAGGCGTGTACGCAGTTGCACCTTTCGCGCACAACCCATTACAAGCGTGTCAACGATTCATTCACCATGTACATCACGAGGCTGCTTCAGGAGAGGTTACAGTGCAGAATCTCTAGAAATGCCCGGTGATTGAAAGGTATGAGTCTTTGGTTTATCACAGTTTCAAGATTTTCATACATTAGGCTGCAGGATTTTCTTCATACCCTTATAGGCTGCCTAAGTACCCCAGCGGATAAAATAACAATGCTAGAAGATAGCTGGAAGCGGTTGCTAGCCTTTGACAAAATCGGAAGAAGAAGAAGAAAGGAGGGATAGAGTTTCCAATTGTGATGGGCAACTCGGATGAGGTTTGTCCTTCGATACAGGCAGCTAGGGAAGCTGAGAGTGAGCTTCAATTCTATCATTTCTCATATCACACAAGTAGACAACACTATGACCCGCACCATAACATCAACTGGGTGTTGTCAGAGGAATTCAAACACAAGGCCACCATTGAGGATTATTGGGCTGATGCAGTTGATGAGATTGAAGTGAGAAAGAGGATGTTCTCTCGATTGCCGATTACTCTGATCAGGGAGTGTGAGGTAATTCCAGTTCCGGACCAGGTCAATGAGGACATGGATGTTGTTCATCCAGACTATGCAGCTGTTCGGGATACTCCACTTCCGCCTATTGATTGGTCAGAGCCCGAGGTTGCCGACCTTGATACTCTCTCTATCCCGGTTATGACATTCACCAGGGCATGGGTCGATAGGCGAGTGAGCAGATTGAAAGGTAGGTCAATTGCCTTGACCTACAACTTGATGGGAGATCACAGGACGCCCACCACAGGAAGAAAGAAACAGATCACAAGAGGACCAGAGTCCAGAAAGAAAGAATTAGTTCAGCCAGAACCTCCACGAGTTACAGTAGCAGTACCCTTGGAAACACGTTCTCCAAGCATACAGGAGGTGTCTTTATTTGCTGATCAGAGGGTTACATTGAATCAGGTACCGGGGATACAGAATGATATTCAGCCTCCACGGAGGGAGTCAATTGGCCAGAGTGCCCTTTCATTAGGGTTACGTCGACAAGATCGTGGGATGATGAGGGGACTATTACTGACCCTCAGTTTCAGCAGGAGATAGAGGCGGCCATGAATGATGGCGATGATGATGATATAGTGTCGGGTGACACTCAGCCACTCGAGGACAATGAGCCTCGCCAGAATGAAGAAGAAGTGGAACAGGTTAGAGAAGTCGAGGCACAGGAGCAGCAGCCCTTTGATATATTATACGAGGTGCCCGATTGGCTTAGGGATAGAATGCGAAGAAGCCCGAGTGAGGAGATTGATCCAGCAGTTGAGATGGAAGAATTTTTGAACCGGATCAGTGCTCCTCCACCGAAGAAGAAGGCAAGAAAGTTTTCAAAGATCTCCACGGATGAGGATGGCTCGCACCTTCTGCGTTGCTGTCCACCGAGTCGAGTGTGACCCGAGAATGAAACGCTCGAAGCTATGTGGTCACCACTTTGGATTTGGGATGCCCTACTGGTGCTTAGATTGTTGAGGAGTGTGATAACTCCTTCCTCACCCTCAAGGATAGGTTGTTCAAGAAAGAAGGAAAATATAAGAAGTTGAAGCGAGAACACAAGGCATTAATTGGATATGTTCAGCAGTTGTCTCGTTCCCGAGGGCAGGATGTACCGGTGATAGAGCCTCCAGCAGATATTCCTAGAGAGTCGATCAGCGGCTTAGTAGAGTTGGGGAGAATGGCACAGGAGGCAGACAAATGGGTCACAGGAGTTCGTACTGAGACAGAGAAATTCATGGAGGACCTATCCTTTGCTTTTCAGCAGGCCTCTTCTATTTTGACACGGATGGATGCGGTGGATCATGCTTGGGGCGATGCTTCCATCTATCAGAGTAAGGTGATCCGGCGTCTTGAGGTGTTGAGGCATGTACCGTCGCAGTTGTTGATTGATGGAGGTGTCATTCAGGCGAATGACCGATATGATTTCTCTCGGTGGTATTCTTCGGCTATCACGGGGCGTGGCTTCTTCGATGCAGCACAGGCGGATTCGGCCAGGGTACATAAGGCTATGGCCAATATTATAGATGGAGTTCAGAATACTTTCGAGGCCATATTTGCTAGGCGGCTGAATCCAAATGAGATAAGTTTTGATAATTTGAGGGGTTTGCTGGTTCCCTTCTTCGCAGATGTTAAGACCTTTGTACAGGATGACTTTGAGAATACCGCTACATTCTCCACTTTGATCCAGAACACGCAGGACTCCTTGGCTGCTTGGAGAAAATCTTGTACAAGGCACGAGCATTCAGTCACGGGTTAGAGTTTCAGTTGGATTGTGTTCCACCGATTTCAGCTCAGGAGGTTGAGGCCGTACTTAGCAGATTTGTTGAGTTGGCAATCAGAGAGAAGGCAAATGGGAACACACTACTGGACGAGGAGCTTCTAGAAGACTGAATATGGATCATTTATTGCATTTGCTATTTTTGGGAGTGAGTGGGAATCTTTGATTCATTTAATGTACCACTCCCTATTCTGGCAGTTTTTAGGGTTAGGGCTGAGGTGGCACGATTCTGGCCACTCTATTGATTGTAACCCTAGCCGTCTTTGGGACTTGGCTAGCTATAAAAGGGGGAGTCCCCCTCATTTGTAAGGCATTAGAATTAGAGATTAGAAATCAGAATATTAGAAGATAGATCAGAGCTAGAGATTGTTGAGTAGAGCTAGATAGTGTAGAGCATTTTGCATAATTTGGAGAAGAGAGAAAGTTTTCCCTTTGAAAACTTTTGAAGAGACTGTTGTGTAACACATTTTGTGATAATAGATCTTTTCATTGATGATGGAATTTGTCTTGTCATGAAATGCTAGCAAGGTTTCTTCTTCCTTTCGTATCCAAGTAGATTAAATTCATGCAAGTAGCTTACTTTGGTGTGTGGTGTCTCATTGAGATAGCTTCATTTTATTCCATACCACTAGCGGCTTGTTGATGATAAGTCTGCCTTGCGTGGTCAACTGGACATTATCTTGTGCTTGACTTCGGTTATGGCTTACATACTTATATGCGTTGTTCTGATGGTGTACGTATGTTAAACTGTAACTTGAATACCTTTCGCTATCCCCTTTGAAGATTGCACCGATTTTGCTGAGGCTGTCCGACGGAGGCTAGGTGAAATCTGGTTGAAGTCTATTGAGACGAAGCCCCACATACCTTGCATTTAGAATAGAGTACCAATTTCTTAGGTCCTTTCCCTTTTACTTTCAGCATACTTCTTGTTAGTTTTAGAAAAGAATACACATTGCCAAATCATACACGTAAGAATCCCCTTCAAATTACATATCAACTGCTGACTGTGAGAAATCTGAACAACTACGTAAGTCCCCTTGACATACCAGCAATATCACATCAAGCCAAACTGAGCCTATTCGCACTAAAGGAACCTTGGAGTTGAACGCACGAACTTTCTGGCAATCTTAGCGTGCGGAATACTTTGATCAAGAGAGAATAGAGTGTCCGTTGGGCGACTTTGTTCTGTGTTGGTGCGGTCTCAAAAACCACGCCAACACATGGCTCAGCCCCAAAAAACTCAGAAAAAAAAATTCTCCGAATACCCAAGTGTTATATATCAAAAGTCATCTCTTAGCCCTCCTAAGCGCAATTGTGATGTTGGTTTTGTTCTAGAATGCACCGTTTGGAACTTGATTCCCACGACCCTCACAAATTCAAGAGAGAAAGGGATTGGATTTGCTAGCTTGCTCTGATACCATGTTGGAGAATGCCAAGATCAGAGAGCATGAAACAACTTCCACAAGTGAATCAAAAATGCACAATAGTATGTCTATCAAATATAAAATGAAGAGTGTGTAAATGCAATGATCAAGCCTTGCTTATATAGGCAAGGATGAGGAGGTGAAAAGGTAGGAATGAAACCCTAACTATCCCTCTCACCCCCTCATCCTTGCCTATATAAGCAAGGCTTGATCATGGTATTTACACACTCTTCATTTTATATTTGATAGACATACTATTGTGCATATTTGATTCACTTGTGGAAGTTGTTTCATGCTCTCTAATCTTGGCATTCTACAACAAGGTTGTCCATTTGTTAGCTGAAGTGAGATGTGGATATATGTTAGACATTGTGTATTGTTTACTCACTCAATTTGATGGTGCAAATGCTTTGCATAGGCATTTAGTGGATGAAAAAACTCTACTGCGAGGTTAATGAGATGCAGATGTTTGTGACTAACAATTGTGCGTCACAAGCCATCTTCATCATTCTCAAAGTTGGAGATGTTGATGTTAACTTTCTAAAACTTCAATATTTTACATTTTATTTATTCATTTTTAAAATTTTAATTCTAGACTTTTTAATTCAATTCATCTACTCTGTTTTTATTTTAAATCTTAAAAAGAAGATATTTTAACTTCGAAACAAAATTACTTTTTTAAACATACTATTAGGTTATTAAGACTCGATTTGCCTTGCACAAAATTGTTGTGAAACCACTTGCCAAGCCATGAGAGGCATTTAGCACCATTGTAATCTACAACCTTTGAAGTTCATGCCTAGGCAGTCTAGTACAAAGAGAGCCTAAAAGTTCAAAGCACTAGTCCTAAATATTGACTAGTGAGTTCATCTGGAATATTTGTTGTACTTCTCTAAGCCCATCGTGAGTATGATCAAATTCACTAAAACAAATCAGTCATGTTTGTGCGGAATATACAACAACATTGAGTCCATAATAGAAAATCTAAGGAGAATAACAGCAACTAAGCAGCAAGACCCCTCAGAAACATTTTTCAAGCAAGTGCAAAGGATTATTATCAAACAAAGGAACAAGCTAACCACCCAAATGTACCTCCTAGCATTTTCTTTGCCCCAAATATCATAGCAAGTAGATATTTCTTCTACCTAGGAGGATCCCACCATAGCAAGATGTTGAAGTTAGTTATGGGTACAATGCAGCGTTCACTAGACTCTTCCCTGGTCCAAATGTAGAGGACATAATTGTGGTCTTGCTTGGGAAGTTTACAGCTTCAGCAGGTCACAGCCTTAGCACACTTTGAGAACAGTACAAGGATGCTAATACATGGTGGTTCCTCCATTGATAAGGTCTATTTGCCTACAACCCCTTGCTATCATTGTTCTATCTGTTCATGTTCATGCAGCGTCAATCATATCTTCCAGCCCAGATCGCATAAAGGAAGCAATTAAATTGTAGCCTATCGGCTATTTAATTGGTTAAAGAGATTTTATTAAAGGTCGCGTCATTTGTTAAATGATGATTAATATTTAATTATTAAGGAGATGCGAATTCATGAAGAGGTTCGATCTTAAGTGAAGCCGACTTCTTTAATGAAGAGACGCGATTTCTTATGAGGCTGTCTTCTTGTTCATTGGACGCAATTTATTGAAGGGGTGCATTCTTCTATGAAGGCCAACCTATCTTGAAGTGTGACGACCTTTCCACTTGTACATATATTCAATGTGTTTCATTGTTCTTTCATTCATTCCATCCATTCATCATAAGTTTGAGCTTCATCAAGTGCGAGTTCTTTATCAAGGGCAGATCGATATAGTAGAAGTCTGAGTTGTTATCATCAGCGAATTGCATCATTGTATTTTTCTGTTGCATCATATTTTGGTGCTTATATCTCAGCCTTCATATCAGCCTCTTGTAAGGAATCGATTATTGTTGTGAATCAATATATAAGTGATATATTGTTGTTGGGTTTTTCTCCCTCAAGTGGAGGGTTTTCCCAAGGTATCTGTTGTGTTCTTGTCTTGAATTTTGAATTAATTTTCTGTGCTCTAATCTAATCATAAAACTAACATGGTATCAAAGCGGGTTTGAAGAAGATCTTGATCAGATTTAGTATTGCAGCAATACTCTTTATTCTCTTTCTCATCGTTGATTACTTCTATCTCTTCGTCAAGATGGTGAATGGTCTCAAGATTGATGATAGACTTGAGGGAGCATCAAATTTCACATCTTGGAGATTCAAAATTATGCTCACATTGGAAGAAAATGAATTGGCTAAGTTTGTAGAGAGCAAAGTTCCTGAGCCTACAAATGAGGAAAAGAAAGTTCAATGGAAGAAGAAAGATATTAAGGCGAAGAAGATGTTAGTTGATTCCGTGAAGGATCATATTGTTCCTATTGTCTCCAAGTTGAAGACGGCAAGAGAGATGTTTAAAACTCTGGAGGAGATGTACAAAATCAACAACACAAGCCGAGCACTTGCACTAAAGCAACAACTCCATCATGTGAAGATGGCGAAAGGAGAATCTATTATTGCTTACTTCATGAAGATTTCTGAATTGAGAGATCAACTCCCTACCATTGGTCATGTTGTTGATGACAAGGACTTGACCATACTTGCCCTTAATGGTCTTCCTTCATCTTGGGAGTCTTACATTCAAGGAATCAGCGCAAGATCGAAACTTCCCAAGTTTGATTGTTTGAGGGCGGATTGCATTCAAGAGGAGTCTAGGTTGGCTACTAGAGGCATTGGTCAAAGCTCTACTAATGAAGACATTCATGTTCTCGCTACTCAATCCTCGAAGAAGAAAGGGAAAGGTGAAAGAAAGGATATTTCAAGAGGAATAGAGATAAAGAAGCTAATGGTGCTCCTGCATTCAAGAAGAAGAGGGACCTCTCCAAAGTCCAATGCTTTAGATGTGACAAGTATGGTCACTTTGCTAAAGATTGTCCAACTAGGCCTAAGCAGCAGGCTACTATTGCAGATGTTGATGAAGTCTCTCCGCAGAAGGATTCATGTGAATACTTATTCTATTCGACATTGTCAAGCAATGTACCTACCGACACCAACACTTGGTTGATTGATAGTGGTGCCTCTAGCCACATCACCAGATTTAGGGAGCATTTAACTAATTTAGTGGAGAGAGATTCTAGTGAGCAAGTCATTATTGGAGATGATGCTAGTTACTCTGTGAAAGGAATTGGGACCTCCACTCTCCACTTGGATTCCGGCATTTCCCTGCAATTGAGTGATGTTCTATATGTTCCAGGCATCAAGCGAAACCTTGTTTCCATTTCAGCCTTGGAAGACAAGGGGTACCAAGTTGCATTCTCTAAAGGAAAATTTCTTATGTGGCCGAAGAATTCCAACTTCAAGACTGCTCAGGTGATTGGAGTTAGACATGAGAGCCTCTACAGGCTATGCACTCGTCCACTTCAGGCTCTAGTGCATGATTCTTCAAGTATGTGTGAACTTTGGCATCGAAGATTGGCTCACCTTCACTTTCGAGCTCTACCTATCATGGAGAAGATGGTCACCAGCCTTCCAAAGTTCAACCAAGAGCACGAAGGTACTTGCAGAGGCTACGCTTTGGGTAAGAATACAAAAGGTCCATTTCATAGTAGAGAAAGTAGATCCAAATGTATTCTAGATCTTATTCATTCTGATTTATGTGGTCCAATGTCTATTGCTTCTTCGAGTGGTTTCTTGTATTACATTATTTTTGTTGATGACACTCTAGAAAGACTTGGATTTATTTCTTGAAATCTAAAGAATCTGAGGAGGTATTAGAAAGGTTCAAGGAATTCAAAGCTCAAGTAGAGAACCTGTCCGAAAAGAAAATCAGAGTTTTGAGATACGACAATGAAGGAGAGTACACTTCCGATAGCTTTCGCAACTTTTGTATTGAAGCTGGGATTAAGAGGGAGTTTTGGGTCCCTTATAATCCTCAACAAAACGGTGTTGCTGAAAGGAAGAACAGATCTATTGTGGAAGCAGCTAAAGCCATGATTCATGACCAAGATCTGCAAACCTTCCTTTGGGCTGAAGCATCCAGGACAGCAGTCTATGTTCAGAATAGAAGTCCTCACCAAATCTTGGAGAACATGACTCCCAAAGAAGCCTTCACTGGGAAGAAGCCAGAAGTAAGTCATTTGAGGATCTTTGGATGTCCAGTATATGTTCATGTACTGAAGGACAAGAGAACAAAGTTGGAGCCTTCTGGCAAGAAGGGGATACTTGTAGGTTACAGTGAAACATCAAAAGCCTACAAAATCTACATCCCAAGTCAGAAAATGATCGAGATCAGTAGAGATGTCACATTTGAAGAAGATGTTGCATTCAGAAGATCCAAGGGCACTCATATGGAGATTGATGATGAAGAGTCTCCTCAGGATATGGAAGTTGACCATGCTCCTGAGATTCAGAGGGAGGCTTCAAAACCAAAAAAGGATGATGATCCAGTTGAGCCCTTGGAGCCTACTAATGGGCCTACTGATATTGTGATCAAAAGAAAAAGACCTCTTTGGGCTAGGCAAACAATGCAGGAGGCAAAAAGGTTTGCAACACCGAGAGGAACCTTCAGAGAAAGTAAGAGACCTCACAAGTTTTCCAGTTATGTTGCCTTGATGAGTTAGATTATTGAGTCTGAGCCTTCCAATGTTGAGGAAGCTTCTAGTCAACAGGTTTGGAGAGATGCTATGTCAGAAGAATATCAGTCCATTCTCAAGAATGATGTTTGGGACATTGTTCCTAGACCCAAAGGCAAATCTATGGTATCTTCTAAATGGCTCTTCAAGATCAAGCATGCAACTGATGGGAGCATTGAGAAGTACAAGGCAAGATTCGTGGCTAGAGGGTTTTCACAAAAAGAGGGAGTTGACTATGAAGAAACATTCGCTCCAGTTGCTCGTTATACTTCTGTCAGAACAATCATTGCTATTGCTGCATCTAGAGGGTGGAAGATTCACCAGATGGATGTGAAGACAACTTTTCTGAATGGTGTAATCGAGGAAGAAGTATATATTGAGCAACCTGATGGTATTGAGGAAAGCAATACAGTTGAAGTATATCAGCACTGATGAGCAAACGGCAGACATTCTCACCAAGCCTCTCTCCAGGATAAAGTTTGTGTACTTTCAAGACAAGCTTGGTATGGTGGAGAATCAAGCCCTAGCTGAGAAGGAGTCTCAGTATCAGTGATCTTCATTAATGCATTTCTCTTTGAGAGAGATTTGAGGTGCAAGCCCTTGTTAATGCATTTCTCTTTTGAGATTTGAGGTGAAAGCCCTTGTATCCACCCTCTAGGAGAGCCATGGTGGATGTCATGTGTGTGACTCCATGACAGCATCACATGAGAGAGTCCGTGATGATTTTCTTGTACTTGTGTTTCACCCTCTAGGAGAGCCATGGTGAACGTCACAATGAGGTGACAACAGCACATTAAGTGATGAACACTTGTACACACCATACATGGGTGTAGCCATGATGGTTGATATCACAATGAGGTGATATGTCTTGTGTAGCTAGAAGTATCCTCCCTAGCTGAGAGGGAGTGTTGATGTTCATGCAGCGTTGGTCATATCTTCCAACCCAAATCGCATAAAGGAAGCAATTAAATTGTAGCCTATTAGCTATTTAATTGGTGAAAGCGATTTTATGAAAGGTCACGTCATTTGTTAAATGATGATTAATATTTAATTATTAAGGAGATGCGAATTCATGAAGAGGTTCGATCTTAAGTGAAGTCGGCTTCTTTAATGAAGAGACACGATTTCTTATGAGGTTGTCTTCTTGTTCATTGGATGCGATTTATTGAAGGGGTGCATTCTTCTATGAAGGCCAACCTATCTTGAAGTGTGACGACCTTTCCACTTGTATATATATTCGATGTGTTTCATTGTTCTATCATTCATTCCATCCATTCATCATAAGTTCGAACTTCATCAAGTGCGAGTTCTTTATCAAGGCTAGATCGATATAGTAGAAGTTTGAGTTGTTATCATCAGCGAATTGCATCATTGTATTTTTGTGTTGCATCATATTTTGGTGCTTATATCTCGGCCTTCATATCGGCCTCTTGTAAGGAGACGATTATTTTTGTGATTCAATATATAAGTGATATATTGTTGCTAGGTTTTTCTCCCTCAAGTGGAGGGTTTTCCCAGGGTATCTGCTATGTTCTTGTGTTGAATTTTGAATTAATTTTTTGTGCTCTAATCTAATCATAAAACTAACACTATCATGGGTATGTGTAATGTCCCCTTTTTAGCCCTATGCTTTTCAGTGGCCGATAGCCCATTTTCGAAGTCCCATGGACTGCTCAGAGGCATTTTTAGGGTTTCATAAATTCTTAAAGGTTTATCATTTGTTTTTCAGGGGTTCTTTGCAGGAGTTTGCTAGTAATGATTTATGGGTCTTTCTTGGTTTTCAAAGAGCTTTACTAGGCAATTACATGCATTTTAATCAATGCCTATTTCTAGACTTAATATTTTTAGTAAGTTACAACGGCTACCCGGAATGTGCTCAAATGGTGTTTGGAGTCACTATTTTTAGCAGTATGCTATTTTTAGTAAGTGTTATTTATGGCAATGGGTTTTTGGCAACAATTCAACACTGGGTTTCTATTTCTAGCAATGGTGGCAATTGCAATGGTTGGCATTTTCTATTTTTAGCAATGGCCAATTCTCAGCACTTACTATTTATAGTAAGTCACAGGTCATCACAATGTACTTCAGTTTTCTACCAGTTTGATATTTGGGGGAGTACTTACTATTTTTAGTAGTGCTATTTATAGTAAGTCTATTTTGGGTAACTAGCCTAGGCCTATCTTTGTTCCAGCAGGTTCATTTCCTAATGTGGTGTTGGAGAGTCTAAGGTTGGATTATTTAATATTTGCTTTTTATCCGTTATTTAAGTTATTTTTATAAAATAACTTTATAACTTAAGTGAAGGGGTTGGTAGTCATCGTAAAAAGCACCTTGGAGCCTAATGTTATAACTTAGCGTTGTTTTAGAAGGCAACAAAAGTGAAATAGTTTCCTTATGAGCATTTGGACGCCCAAGGGAGGTATAAGGTGTTAAAAATTAATTAAATTTTAAAAGGCTCATAAAGGGGGCATTGGAATTGGAGGGAAAAGTATTTCAAACGTAAAGTTGTATAATTTCCCTCTCGCTTTCTATAAAGATTCATTTTGGCTCTCATTTGCTCATCTTCTATTTGGCAACTTAACAGGATGTTGCTGGAATGCTTCCAGAGTTCTTTGGCTGCGTGTTGAGGACGAAAATCCTCACCATTTGGAGCTGGTTTCGGTGGTGAAAGATCCACCCTAGCCAAATTGGAGTGGTCCTATCCAGGGATCACATTGTGCTTAACAAAGTTCTGATTTTCAAAGTTCTGGTGGTGATAAGATGAAGATTTTTCTGGTATTTTGATGTGGGTTTGGAGTTTTAGTGTGTGAGATTGTTTGGCTTCGATTTGATAGTTTTTGGAAGTGTTTTGTGGGTGTTTCAAAGGTCTGATTTGCATTTCCAAAATTATGGAAATCACCATTTTTAACAGGTCTGAAAGTGAAATCTGCTCATAGCTCCATGCACATTTAAGTCTTCTGTTTTAACTTTTAACTTTTGGGTATTGGCTTAATGGATTCCTCATGTTTGGATGCTCCATTTCAAGCATTCATTTGATTTATTTGGTGAAGAACTGAATTTCTAGAGCTGGTCGCCCTACCTGGGGAAGTTTGCCTTCTTGAGGGTTTCCTGGATTTTGTGGTCTGCTGATGTATAGGTCCAAAATCTGCATATATATGTGATTTGGTGGCTGTTCTTTGGCATGGGAAACTCATATGTTGCTGGTTATGTTCACACGTGACAACTGACATGTAATGTAAATCAAAAAAGTGTTGCTGTTGATGAATGTTCATTTCCAGGTCTGATTATTGCTTTATCAGGTCTGATATTTCATTGTAATACGTCTGATTTTGATCTGAAACAGTTGCTCTTATTATATGTTGTTGTTTGAAATGGAAAGCATTGTTATCTCCTAGTTATATCTTCTATTTGCATTATTCTATATGTTGGCATGCATCTTGAAAACACATTGGAAACAAGCACTAAACATAACAACAAACAAACAACTAGCATACAGTGAAAACACAAACAGCATACAGAGATTTCAAAAAAAAATCAGGGGTTGTGTATGTTACAGTATGCATTTTTAAATTTTCTTTCTTACTTTTCTATGGCAACTGTCATTTTAATTTTTGTATTGATTTTGTCTCAAATCTCAATAGGTTGTGATTTCCTCTTCAGCTAAGTGGATTTGAAGTACATGCACCTTTATCCACTCAATGAAGTGCAATTAGTAAGAAGCAAAAAACACAAAAATTGGTCTACATACATTGCAACCTGCACCTCCTCTCACACAAGCACGTCAAGTACAAGGAGAGGAAAAAGAGGCATCAGAATGTAGCACCAAAGCATCCCAACTTGGATGCTTTTGTTGCACAACTTTCCTAATTCTTAAATCTAGGTTACCGGATTCGTACCCACAGGCCTCGAACCCAGTTCGAGTGCGAACCCGGTACGGGTTCGCCTGTGGGTACGCGCTAGGTACGCACAGGATGCGTGCCCAGCCGTATGGGTTCGCCCGGGTGCGCGCTTGAACCCACAGGGCTGGGCACGCACCCTGTGCGTACCCAGCGAGTACCTTGCCCGTGGGTACGCGGACCCGGGGGTACCAGCCGCGTACCCGGGCGAACCCTTGAGAACCCACGGCCTAGCACTTAAAAAGTGGGCCCAAAAGTGAAAAAAAAACAATTTTTTAATTTTTATTTTGCCTCTAAACCCTAAAACGACCCAATATGAGGCCTTTCAACACTAAAACATTTCATTTTTACCTCTCATTTTGCTCTCTCCATATTTTGTGTCCATCTTAGCATTTTGAAGGGAGGTGATTGCATTTGAAGGAGATCGATTGTGGAGTGGCAAATAGCTTCTACAAAGGAGATTTAAGTGTTCAAGGTATGCATTTAAACCCTATTCTTCAATCTTTTGATGAATTTTTTTAAGTTTCTTAGTTTTTGATGAATTTTTTCAAGTTTGTGAATAAGTTTTTCAAATATTTTTTTTTTTTTCATTTTTTTTAGAGATTGCAACAATGGCCAGTAGTCAAAGTTCAGTGGGTGGGGATGGAAGCCAAAAGTTCAAAATTGATAAAGGATCTCCTTTATGGAGACATACCACACGAATTTCACAAATTCCTGGAGGTGGGGGTTTGTTTGGAAGTGTAATTTTTGCAATGTACAATATAATAGCTCCTACTACCGAGTGAAACTTCATTTTATGGGCCCTGGTGGTAAAGGGATTAATATGTGTGTGGGCCCAGATAAGAAGGGGTTTTCTGCTGTACAAATAGCAGCATTTATAAAAGAACAAGAAGATGCTGACAATTCATTGCAAGAGGAAAACAAACTAGTTATAGTTCCGGAAAGAAAAAAACAACATTACCCACTCATCAGATAGTTAGGCCCTCTAGACATCCCTTCTTGTCTATACCCTCTACGGAAGAAGAAGATGAAGAACCAGAAACCACCACCCGCAAGAGAGGTCCATTAGAGAAGGCATTTAAAATGGAGGCAAGAGATATTGCTGAAGAAAAAATTGCACGTTGCCTCTATGCCAATGGTCTTCCATTCAACTTGGTGAGATCACCATATTGGAAGGACATGGTGTCAGCAATAAATAGTGCACCTCCTGATTTCACAAGTCCTGGGTATGAAAAGGTGCGTACCACCTTATTGCAAAAAGAGAAGAAATATGTAGAGGCCCAACTAAAACCAATTAGAGATTCTTGGGTTGAAACAGGTGTATCTATTGTTTCCGATGGATGGAAAGATTGCAAAAACCGTCCATTGATTAATGTTATTGCAGTGTCCCCCAAGGGGGCAATGTTTTTGAGGGCGGTTGACTGTGAAGGGGAAGTGAAAGATGCATGTTCATTTCCGGATTCTCATTGACTCCATAGAGATGGTGGGTAGTGAAAATGTTGTCCAAGTAGTTACGGACAATGCAAAAGTTTGCAGGGCTGCAGGTGCTTTGGTAGAGGCCAGATATGAGCACATCTTTTGGACACCGTGCACTATACACTCCCTCAATTTGGTGATGCAAGCAATTGGCACCCAAATAGAGTGGGTGAAAGAAATATACCAGGAGTCTGAGGAGATCCAGATGTTTGTGACAAACCACCATATGTCACAAGCAATTTTCAGAACTTTTTCAACATTGGAATTGTTGAAGGTAAATTTTAAAATTTAATTTATTTAGTTTCATTTATCATTTATGTCATGTTTTACATAATTGAATAAAATAATTTTTGCTATTTACATATTTTAAATGTGTTATTAACTTACTATTAACATGTTCTTAGGTTGCCGAGACCCGGTTTGCATCTCACACAATTGTTCTGAGACGACTTGTGAAGGTGAAAGATGCATTGAGTCAAATGGTTATTAGCAACCAATGGAGTATATGGAAGCAATCAAATTCAGAGAGGGCCCAAAAAGTCAAGGCATTGATCTTGAATGACGATTGGTGGGATCGTGTGAATTATGTATTGGAATTCACCAAACCTATCATGTCTATGCTTCGGTTTGCTGATACAGATGAACCATGCTTGGGGGATGTCTATGATAGCATGGACACAATGTTGGAAAAAATAAAAATAGAAATACAAAAAAAAGAGAATGATCCTGAAGACACCTTGTACAAAAGGGTGGAAGCAATTGTTCTTCATCGTTGGAACAAGATGACAACTCCATTGCACCTCCTTGCATATGCCCTATCTCCGAGGTACTATACCACTGAAGTACTTTCTATCCCAGGGAGAATACCGCCATATAGAGATGCTGAAGTTGCTAATGGGTATAAGACGGCATTTAGTAGAATGTTCAGTGATCCAGAAGTGCATGCAAGTGTCATGAGAGAATTTGGAATGTTTGTCACAGGAAAATCAAAAAATCATAATGCTTCTGTTGCTAGAGACCAATACAAAATGGATGGTCTTACATGGTGGTACCTCCATGGTCAAGATTATATGTACCTCCAACCTCTTGCAATCAAGATCCTCTCACAAGTAAGTTTTTTTTTTTTTTGCCACTTGTATTGTAAAATTTAACACTTAACATTCTTGAATTTATCTTGCATTTTTTTATTTTATTTTTAATTTTGTTGGTTTTCTCTCCAGGTTGCAAGCTCTTCTGCCGCTGAACGGAATTGGAGTACATACTCCTTTATCCACTCAGTGAAGCGTAACCGGTTGGCTGCAAAAAGAGCTGAAGACTTAGTGTATATTCATTCCAATTTGCGTCTTCTGTCACGTAAGGATCCTCAATACAGGCAGGGGGCAGCGAGGCTTTGGGATGTAGCACCCGAGTCTACTGACTTGGATGCAACCATTCAGGATCTTGCTAGAGCCACTATGGATGATGTGGGTGATATTGATGACATATCACATGGTGTTGGATCCGCTTTGGGTTCAAATGATGATGATTTTGAAGTTGAAACCACTCAAAATCCAAGTCATGATGATTCTGACAATCCTTTTGATGATTGATGAGCACATGAACAATGAACATTGAATCATGTTTCAATGTTTCATGAACTACATTTTGTAATTCAGTAATTTTATTTGAATATTTTTCAACTATCAATTGGCATTTAATATTTATCTTTGGCATTTGGCATTGATCAATGATCAAGTATCATACTATGAAATGATTTAGTTTTACAATTCTCTATATTTCTCTTATTTTTTTGTATATATAATACATATATATAGATTTATAATATATTAAATTATTAATATATATATATATATACACACGTACCCATACGTACCCAAACCCGTAAAAAAATTTTGCCCGTACCCACGTACCGGGGTCTCGTACCCGAACCCGTCCCCGAACCCGAACCGGTAACTTAGTCTTAAATGCAATGAGGGGCATGAGGCTACTGTAAAGGACATGCATAGTAAGCTTGTGAGGGTGGTACTGTCACTGTTTGTGGTTTTAACAATCCAACTTTTGATGTTGATACCCACAATGAAGAGCAATATGGTGATCTGTATTCAATTTCCAAGTCCAGTTGCACCAATATATACTATTTGAATTTATCCTTAACATTTGACATTGATTTATTAGTTATCAACTGTTTATTAATTTATGTGTGTGTGTGGTCATCTGTATTCAATTTCCAAGTACAGTTGCACCAATATAAAATATTTTTATTTATCCTTAACATTTGAGAATGATTTATTAGTTATCAACTGTTTAGTGTGTGTGCGTGTGTGTGTGTGTGTGTGTGTGCCACTGTTTGGGTGTTAACAATCTAACTTTTGATGTTGATACCCACAATGAAGAGCAATAAGGTGATCTGTATTCAATTTCCAAGTCCAGTTGCACCAGTATATACTATTTTAATTTATCCTTTAACATTTGACATTGATTTATTAGTTATCAACTGTTTATTAATTTATGTGTGTGTGTGGTGATCTGTATTCAATTTCCAAGTCCAGTTGCACCAATATAAACTATTTTAATTTATCCTTAACATTTGGCATTGACTTATTAGTTATCAACTGTTGTGTGTGTGTGTGTGTGTGTGTGTGCACACACGTGTGTGTGTGTCTCTCTCTCTGTTTGGCTGTTAACAATGCAACTTTTGATGTTGATACCCACAATGAAGAGCAATATGGTGATCTGTATTCAATTTCCAAGTCCAGTTGCACTAATATATACTATTTTAATTTATCCTTAGCATTTGACATCGATTTATTAGTTATCAACTGTTTATTAATTTATGAGTGTGTGTGGTGATCTGTATTCAATTTCCAAATCCAGTTGCACCAATATATACTATTTAAATTTATCCTTAACATTTGACATTGATTTATTAGTTATCAACTGTTTTGTGCGTGTGTGTGTGTGCGTGCGCACGTGTGTGTGTGTGTGTGCACAGCCATAACAAACCTTAGTCAAAATATTTTAGCGAATTGCCAAATCCAAACTGGCAACTTATTTTAACTCCTTTAGTTGCAATAAAATTCTTCATTAACCTCTAAGCAAGAGAACAAAACACAATTTTCAAAACCATGGAAATGACATTAGGATGCTTCTCAAGAATGTTCTTGCACAAGTAACATGACTTATATAAACTTATTAAACAATGTTGACATGCCATAAGGGAATAGAAACATGGAGAATCACCTTAAGTGCTGTTTGCTTCCGTAAAAGGTCATTCAATTTGATCATAACTGCAGTTATCCAGAATGAAATCAAGAAACCTGAAATGCAAATGACCAAATGTTCCAGTATTAGTATCCTAAATTGGTAGTGCACTTATTCCCAGAGTATATGCCTCCCAGGCAGAATAAAAAGTGTAACGGCATTCTCAATAATGTTTATTAATTAATGAATGCTGCAAGCAACAATATCTTAACATAATAACTGAAGCACCAAAAAGAATGCAACGATAATCTTTCATAAATAACAGTAATTATGGTTAAAACAAAATACATAAGGAGCTTTAGATGTGGTCTTCTGTGTTTACAAATTATTGAATGCTATTGGAGTCAACATTAGTACACTGGTTTAATGCCTTGAAGGCTAGTCTTAGTAAAATTGGTTTAAAACCCTAATACTCAAAATATATTCAGCAATAAACATTAAAAAGGGCCATCAAGACAACAAGAAAGCAATCAAGTTATGAGAAGCACCATTTAATATTCTCTTAAAATTTTCTCTTCTCTATGCACAAATTATAAATGTTATATATGATATTTTCCTTGTTGCAATGATGATTAACTGAATCTTGACATTGTACAGAGAAAATTCAAAATCTTACCTTGAAATACTGGGTGTGACAACTCAAGCTGATACAGGGGATTTGTTATTGTACTTGTGGATAGACAGTCAGAGATGGACAGTCAGAGACACCAATAAGAATATGTCTAACAAACTTGCCGTGGAGGAGAGAGAAAAGGTGGAAACAAGGACATTGGTAAAAAGTACCTGAACTTGGTAGGCCATAAGCTTTCATCGAGAGTTTCAAATAAGTTAAACCCTCACCATTGAAAAGAAACTTGCTAAATGTTTTCCATGGGCCAGATCTCCCACTCATAGGTCTCTTGGATTGTGTGTGTTGTGCTGTCACAAGGTTTGCAGAGGATTTCATTAACAAGTTTAGAAAAGGAAGAAGGTGCACAGATTTACTACATTGCAACAAGACATTTCCTCAAGAAAGTGGATCCAGCAAGTCAGAGTACGTATGGCTAATGAAAAGGATTGAATATCTGAAGAATTTGGAGACCACTGAGGATAGATTCCTGACATTGATGCAGATGTTACAATCCTCATCAAATCAATGGAGGATCTTGACAAAATAGAGATGTTCTTGAAGAAAATCATTACCATAGATGACTTGTCAGATCAGATGTGATATGTAAGGTACTTCAACAATTTGGAATCCAGGGCAGGTAACTTCCAAGACTGTGTAGAGAAGGATGTATACAAAATTGCATTGAAGACAAGGCACAGACCATATGAATGCTGAGTACTTCCTTGTGGGTTATGTAATGCAGCAGCTACAATCATGAGGTTGGTGAATTATGTGTTGGGCCCATTCAGAGATTCATGTATTATTGTTTACAGCCTGAGTGGGCTCAATGGTAAAGGTGTGTATGCTCTACAATGGTGATTATAAGATTGAATATGAAGTGTGTAGGGTTGTACATTCCTTCAAACAATTTTTAAGGTTAATGGTAAAGCAATCCCCTTGTGAGCTTCCACTATGTTTCACTTGGCAGTGACCCATAAAAACTACCTTTACCTCAACCCTACTTTAATGATATTTTGGTCTTCTGAAAAATGTATGAAAAATACGTGGTGCATTCAAGTCAAGTGTTGCAACTTGCAAATGTTGACCAAGAAAAAGTTGCAGCTTAAATCAGAAAATATATGGATTTGCAAATTATCATGCATCCTCCAATGCAACATGTCTCTTTTAGGTTTTTTGGTGGGCTAAAGCATATTATTTAAGGCAACTTGCAGCAGTATAATTAAGGTAAAAAGGAAAAGGAATGCTATAACGTGCGATAATCAAAAAGCAATGAATTCAAGATGGGTTTGGTCCAATTGAAATAACTGGTATTTCCCAAACATAACAAGCCAATTGAAAATCTAAGCTACCCGTGTGCCCTTTCAACTCTCATGTATAAGCACTTTAAAAAGGATCTGGTCCAACTGAAATGATTAAAAATTCCCAAACTTAATAGAACAATTGAAAATCTAAGCTCCCCTCTTCCCTTTCAACTTTGACGTGTGAGCACCCGAGGTTGTTAATGAAATTCTACCATAACAATGATTTATTCAATCTTTAAACTTTAGGATTTTAAAGAAACAAATTATTTCCAAAATGTTTAGTGCAGCCTATATGAGGACAAATAAAGAAACTGGATCCTAGCCATATTTAAACATTTCAGTAATATAAGAAAATAGCTACATCTTTGCCCTGAAATAAATGGACATTGTCTCTTCTATTCATGATTCTATTCATGAATGGGCCATAAATCTAGCAATAACTTATGTACACGACCTCCTACATTTATATTTCTTGAATTTGAAAGAACCTTCTTTCAGATTTTATGGTCATCCAGTTTCAAGCCAAACTCCATCAAGATGACCTTGACGATGGTGCTATACCCTATTATACATTTTCAAAGTTGTGAGACCTTATGCATTTTCAAACTTGTGAGACCCTTTACGTCAACTTACCGGAATACATTTTCTAGTGTTAAAGGAGATTGTTCTCATGAAATAGAGGAATACAAAATCGTGCAATTAAGGTTGCAATAGAAGAATTCTAGCAGAAATGAAGGTTAAACGAACAATGCTATAAAATATACACTGTTAAAAACTTTGCAGAATGTTCACTTCAATTAAATGAAATCGCGGGAATGACATCTTAATGAAGTGACAAAACCCACGTACAACCATAACTGCGTTAATACGTAGGATCTCGTCTGCGTAAGGTGGCAATAACCTTTTGTAGCCATACCTGGATAACTATTTAGGATGTCTCTTAGTCAGGTGGCAAAACAATATTAATTTATGACTTTTTGCTTCAGTATGTTAGTATGCCGAAAGAGGTCCGTACAAACGGAAAAGATTTCCAAAAATAAGAGGAAGTAGTGGTGAATTAGTGATAATAGATTTCCACAATCCATGAAGTTGTTGCTGAGAGTTTCTGGAATCGATTGTGCTAAGAGTGGTGAATTCTTTAAATAAAGAAAAATATTTGGAACCGCGTTCGCCTATTCTACCGAGTGTTGTGAGCGATCAAAATATAATCTTGAAAATAAGGTTGAAACAAAAACGTGCGGCAGGAATGAAAGTGACCAAAAAAAAAGGTAAATTGAACAAACCTTGCAGGTGTTGGCGAACGAAAATGATGAAGAGTAGGAGCGAGAAGGGCAAGACCTGCTCAATCCATCTGGCCAGCTGCTGAATCTCATATCTCTGAGAGCCAGTGTTGTTATTATTATTACTACTAGTATTACTAGCACTATTAACATCATCATCATTCCTATCCCTTCTGGCGGGCACATCAGCAGCAGTAGATAAAGATGGCATCGAGGTTAGCGCAGTCTCAACTCCATTGTTCTGCAAAGAAGAGGTCGCGGGTTCGAACCCTCGCTCTCCACGGAAATCATAATTATTTCCGCTCGCATGCTCCTCCGCCTCGCCTGCGCTGAAAATCCTAATAGATACCTCCGCGGCCCCTACCTCGTCAGCAGCCCTCCCCGTCACGTCATCTCCCCGGCTGAGACCACTGAAAAGGAGTCCGCTGCTAGCCGAGTTCGAGCCTGTTTCCGACGGCCGGGAAAAGTCCAATAAAGACGAGAGTGGTGACTGTATCGCACCTGCCAGAGAGAAGGGCAAGCCATACCTTCTAAGGCTTTCCATGAGCCCTACTAACCCTCGCAATAATTGCACACTTCCTACTTTCCAATTTTAACCTCTCAGTAAAAAATCAAAACCGTGTACCTTCCCTGCGTCTGCTGATATGGCGAATCTGTAAAGACGAGATATTTTTGGCTTTCAAGATTAATATTTGCTTTCATCGGCTCGGCTCGGCTCGGCTCCCACCAATCAGAGATCAAGTGGTGGGAAATACGCACTCCACTTTCATGTTCATTTATTGTTTCGAGTAATATATCGTGTGGGCTCCCACTTCCCACTGGCCCTTCACCCTCCCTTACCTCTCCCCGCGGGAATGTGAGTGGTGAGGTCTGGTTTTCCTTTTCTGTCAGCAGTCGAGTTTAAGTTCGACAGCCTGCAGTTTCCGCATTCCAAACACCTGCAAATGCAAACGCGGAACGAGGTCATTTCTTGAGAAAAGACACGTGCTTATATTTAATTCTACTGTCTACAGTTATTGACGGGGTCGACGCTGTCGAGAAAACTGCATAGTTTGAAGTTGACAAAAATAATAAAGAAATCTCTCCAAAGTTGAGCGGGTCCAATTCTTGTCTACAGCATTAAATTATTACTATTATTTAAATTTAAATTAAATTGTATTATGTTGGATGAATTTGTAGCTTATAATTCAAATGCAATTATGCATTTTAATAAATTTAAATTAAATTGTATTTGTAATCAGAGGAAAATCAGATTTGTTAGATGGTTAGATCAAATAACATTAAATCTAATGATATAACGAAGTACAATGGAAATGAAATGAAAATACAAGAAACGATATTACCAAGAATCTCCATCTTCCATGCTTCACCTTCGTTACACCTCCTTACTTGTTGGATAATATGTTGCCCTCAGAATCTTCTTGAGCAATCTAAAATGCCTAAGCCCTACAACAAGATTTGAAGGATTTGATATGCCTATGACTATTGCCAATGCCTATGTCTATGTCTAAAATAAAATGCAAATATTGAAATGCTAAATTGCCTATGACAATGAATATGAAACTAAGAAAATGAATGCCTATAGTAATTACGTGAAATGTCAACATGTCTGAAAAATGAGAAGGAAATGGCATTTTATAGAAAAGGCCATTTCGAACAGACGGACGAGATAAATCAATGAAGAGACCCTAAAATGAACGATCCAGATTTAACCTGAGAATCCCTAATTAGGGTCAGGGAAAAATCCTTAATTGAACGGTCAAAATAAAATCGGATCGACGGTGGAGAATAAATGAGACAAATTAATTAGATAATGAAGATTTTCGAAAAAATCAAGAAAATAAGATCGCCTGATTTGCAAGATTTGAAAAATCAAAGAGATAAGATTTGGACTGAAGATCAGATTTGAAAAATCAAGAATCTGCCCGATTGCTTGATTTTTGGAAGATTAATTACTAATTCAAATTATGGATTTTATGAGATAATAAATAATATTTTTCAAATTATTTATCAAAAAGGACTGACAGTTAGGATTGACATGACATTTTAAATAATTTAATTTATTTTAAAATGAGAAAAATATTAATTAGCAATTAAATAATTAATTTTAATTATTTAATTTAATAGATGAGATTAATTAATTAAATAAATTAATGAATTTATTTAAGTAAGACAGTTAGCGACGTATTAAATAAATAAATAAATAAAATTTATTTATTTAATAATCAAGGAGAATTAAATGACAAAGGGGAATTACTGTACGGTCCCATGGGGGGGCTCGGGCTTCTATTTTCATGGAGCAAGAGGTCTCATGGAAAAAAAAATTGTGCTACAAGATTAATTGGAATCTTTTCCAGAAAAATAGGAGCCCCTACCTTTTAGAAATGAATCTTTCAGCGGGTAAAATTGGGGTGGGGCTAGAAATTGCCCCTACAACTTAGGAGTTTTTTATGCCACTTGTCTCTCATCTAAAATTTTAAATTCTTATTAGAAAATAAAAATGAGAGAATTTTGATTTATTTATTATTTTTTATCAAAGCACTACAGTTCATTCCTGAAATTTTGGAGCTTGAAATTTTAAGCAGAATTGTAAGATTAAATCCATGGGACCAAGAACTTTAAAATATTCCTAAAAAAACTAAGCAGCATACGCTAAGATTTTTAAGGAAGCCCCCTCCATGGGACTGTACCCTTAAATAAATTACGAAATTTATTTAATTAAAGCAAGACTTAGACAGTTAATGACGTATTTAATAAATAAATATAATTTATTTATTTAATAATCATGAAGAATAACTGACATTAATTAATTAAATAATTATGAATTATTTAATTAATAGTTGAATGTGGACCAAGGACATAATTAAATGTCACAATTATGTTAGGATGAAAGTGGTAAAAATGAAGCTTGCAGACCTAGGTCATTTTTAGGTGTCTACATTTTGCCCCTTTTTGTCATAATGTCACTTGTCGCATTGTGACAAAGAAAATAAGTCAAAAAATGCCCCAGCGAAGGTACGGAGTATCATTGCCCCCTTGGAAAAATTTTAAATTTTGAGTCGATGCCAAAAAAATTTGCAAAGGGTTCCAATAAATCAATTTAATGATCAGAAAAAATAACGGCGCAGTCGGTTTCGGATTCTGACATATTTAGAGCAACTTACGAGAAAGTCAAAGGTGTTCAAATGAGCCTCCAGTATTGACTTTGTTTGAAAAATGCCATTTTGACCTTATAAATAGGTTGACAAAGGGGTTAAAGTCAATTCACTTTTACCTTTTTACCTTGTGAAACTTGAGAGCTCAGAGCGAAAGGCGCAGTAGCGAGGATGGTTATCCCCGTGTCAGAGCACCGCGGAGAGATTGTGAGGACCTTCAGACGGCCAGAGGGCTCAGAGCCGACGGTACGTACCCTAAACTTACTTTGTCATTTTATCATTTTACGCGTTATTTAATGCTTTCTAGGGTAGTCAACGAATGTGTCGCGATGCATATGCGTTCACATAAGCTGCATTTGCTTTCGTGTTCGACGCATATGATGCGTTGCGACGCAAGTGCATAGACCAAATTGAACACACCGGTTTTTCACACCGCATTTTCCAATTCGTGCGACGCAAGTGACTTTCCAAGTCGCAATTGACTGGTTGAATGCTGCAATCATTATTTTGAGACACAATCACCATGTTAAATGCTGCAATTGCCAGATCGTGACACATTTGATGTTTTGAACAACGCAGTTGTGTTTTCGCGACGCAATTGATTGGTTGCGACGCACTTGCCTGTTTTCTTAATCACACTTGCTTTGATGTTTTCATGCCTTTAGTTGATTTCCATGATGTTGTCAGTTGTCCAAAAAGTGTTGATGTAGTGTTCGTCTTTTTGCAGAGGCAACTTGCCCCTATCTACACTAGAGAGACTAGACCGATCACCTTTCGGTTTGCTAATCAGTTAGGCCCACGAGAGCAACGGCGACTTATGCGATTAGGCCTCTTCTATGCTGCGTTCATGCCCACCATTTGGGCGAACAGGGGATTGTTAACTGCACTATGCGAGCGATGGCACTCGAAGACCTGTTCCTTCCACCTATCGACAGGTGAGGCTACCATTACCTTGGAGGATGTCTACCGGATTCTCCGGATTCCTATTCGAGGGGAGAGGATTGTCTACGATCCGCGGCATGGCGAGAAAACCTTCCATGCCTATTATCGAGATCAGGGTGCTGGACTGGGGATTGTGGGTTATGAGATCGGATGGGAGTTCCTGGCGGAGCACTATGCTCGCTTTGATGCATTTCTGGCGACGATGATCGCAGGTATCTTGATTCTTGACCGGCGAGGACATGGATTTCTGATTGGTTGGAGGGACGTCCTAGTTGGCATGAGGCGAGACAGGACAGTTTATGCATGGGGTCCTTGCCTACTAGGGATGCTATATCACCAGCTTCACGATGTTGTATACAGGAGAGGAGAGAGTATCTCCTGCAGGACCACCCTTATGATGATCTGGGCATGGGAGCACATTGCCATATTTCGCCCTCTTATTGACAGACCATAACTAGTGGAGGGGATGCCCTACTCCTACTACTATGTCGGCGCATTACAGCAAACCCACATGGGCGAGACAAGGTGGCGGTGACATCAGATCGATACCATGGTGACGTTCATCTGGAGGCCATACAGGGATTGTGAGGCATGGGACGATGAGGATGAGCATCTGAGCTTCTGCAGACAGTACTGATACCCTATTGGCAAGACTGTGCAGACGTCCCTGATCATTGAGATGTACCTGTCGCAGTGCGTATTGAGACAGTTTGGCGAACAGCAAGATTTGCCCATGGGGACGGTAGAGTATGTCAGGTCATCTAGAGAGTATGCATGGGGGTCGGCCATCCCAGTGGCTTTCGCGACACAGCAGATAGATGGGTTAGTAGCCCAGGCCTGGGGTTGGAGAGGAGGAGCAGCAGATCCGAGTACAACGTCGGCATACGATCTATGGTGGCAAGCACGCCGACCAGTGCCCTTGACAGATCCTGATGGTCCGGCACTAGTTGACAGGCGGTCGGTTATTCCATGGGTGCCATGAGTCAGACGAGGTGGCAAAGGCGGGGATGGAGGCAGAGGCCGAGGCAGAGGCAGGGACGGAGATGGAGGGAGGGGCGGAGACAGAGGCAGGGGTGGGGATGATGGAGGCAGAGGTGGAGGCAGGGGTGGAGACGGGGGCAGGGATGGAGGCAGGGGAGGAGACGGAGGCAGGGATGGAGGCAAAGGAGGAGATGATGGCAGAGATGGGCGGAGGTGACAGCGAGTTGGGCAGAGACAGGTTGGGAGGGTACGCCCACGAGTGGCAAGGGCGGCATTAGATGCCATCCCAGAGGTTGCTAAGGAGGGAGAGGGTGAGGAGCAGCCCAGATAGGAGGGAGAGGGTGAGGGGAGACAAGAGGGGGAGCCAGAGGTGAGGGGACAGGAGGAGGTGGAGGGGGAGAGACAGGAGGAGGATGTGGGGGTGAGGGGATAGGCAGAGGATGTGAGGGAACAGAAGGAGGAGGCGGAGGCAGAGAGGCATGAGGATATGCCAGAGATGGAGGAGGAGGTGGCAGGGCAGGATGATGATGATGATGATGAGGAGGAGGATGATGCCATAGGTGAGGCCGAGAGACTTCTCAGATGGCAGATGGTGGAGGGGGAGGAGGAGATATCGTCCACTTCAGGGTTGCCGCCAAATGCTACAGCTGATCAGAGAGTGGCCGACCTTCAGCAGAGATTAGACGCCAGCTTGGCACAGGTCAGGTCCTTACAGTCGACACTAGAGGTCACCAGGGTAGAGCGGGACTAGGCGGTGATCCGCCAACAGGATGCAGCCCAGTGGTGTACTGAGTTCGCGGCCTTATGCACAGGACCGATGGGAGACATGGCTCGAGAGCTCGCCAAGGTGAGCACCAGATTGGGGCAGTATAGGACCCTTTATGAGTAGGCAGTGCCGCCAGAGCGACGGGATCCTACCTTGTCCTGGTCACAGACGAGGACATGCAGTGGACATAGGTCAGGTAGTGGCAGTGGTACCAAGAGCCATACCAGTGTCGGAGGGTCTACTTCCACAGGACACACTTCGGGTCATAGGTCACACCATTCCCGCAGGCATACTTCGAGTCACCATTCAGGGCATAGTCAAGGATCCATTGGTTCAGTGCAGAGGTCAGGCCAGGTACAACCGCCAGTTACAGATCCTACTATCTCTCAGAGTCCATCCGCAGTGACCTCACAGGTGCTCTATACTGTTGAGATGATGCCTTCACTTGCAGTTCCATCATCTTCACAGACACAGGCCACTACAGGACCACCTATTGTTTTAGCACCTGTGACAGAGTTGCCTCTGCCACATTCTTCGCCTCGAGGGGATGATGAGGGTCTACCCTAGGGGCATTTTGTATTATGACACATTATGTATATGTTTTGAGCCTGCGAGCTCCATTTTTTAGATACTCCATGACATTATCCTGTGACTTTGTACATTTTTTAGATGATACTATATGATGATGCAGTTTTGATGCGGCCTACATGTGTTATGTGATTTTCTATGCTTTATGTATTATGACATGTATGATGCTTAATTTATGATGCCATGTATGTCCTATGATGCCTACTTGTGATCTTTGATGCCATGATGATGCAATGCTTATTTATATGATTATGTTAATGATGTGCATGATGTATTTATGTAAAAGATGCAATGCTGACGATTATGTTAATGCAATGCTTGTGCTTATGTATATGATGTAATGCCATGTATGATGTATGTATGGACCTAATGTGATATATATGATCATGTATGCACTTATGTTTTTGGATGTCACAGGTATTATCATGGGATGGAGAAGAGAAGACAACGAGACCGATAAGACGAGATGACCAGATGTAAGAGGAGAAGATATGAGACCTATGAAAATGCATATTAATTCCTAGACCAAATCCTTCAAAACCTTACTGTAGGGCTTTTAATATTTATTGCTCTTAATCATCATTGGGCAAACTGTTGTAATGGCCAACAAACACCATGATATGACATAGATCAAGGTGTGCAAGGTTGTACCATTACGTGAGACAAACAGTCACAGACAAGGATGATCATGACTCATACTACGAGCGTGGTTGCCCCAGTCTTGTTGTCATAATCAACCACAAGCATAAAAAGACAAGGACAAATCATGAAACGTCGTTGCTTCTCTAAATCCTGTTTCCAGGACATCCTTGAGAAACTAGTGACATGATTGCCAAAATACAAAAATAAAAATCCCTATCATGATATGTCGTTGCTTTTCTAAATCCCATAATCAGGACCTCGCTTAGAAGCTAGTAGTCATGTGTGTCAATTGTCACGCTACGTCGCTGCTTCTCTAAATCTTGTTTAGTAGGATCTCGCTGAAAAACTAATAACATGATAAAAGATCAAAAGACAATTGTCAAGTGTTTGCCAAGTGCATCTGGATATTCATTGTTCGAATGTCAAGATGCCATGATTGATAATGTCGAGATGTCTGAATGTTTAAAGTTTTGATGACCTTGAAAAATGTCGAGACTAGGTGAATTCAGGAAGGATACATCCTAAATAATGCCGATGACAAGAGGATTTGATCCCTAATGGTCATAAGGGGTCCCTCGAACTAATGACGATGCCTAGGAAGGACACATCCTAAGGCATAAATGACCGAGTTGGTTCTTCAGAAGGACACATCTGAAGAATACTCGTGCTAGGAAGAGTGATCTTTAGGTGTCAAGAGGATCACTCAAAGTGTCGAAATGACGATGACGACGCCTAGGAAGGACACATCCTAAGGCGTAAATGACAGAGGTTATCATTCAGAAGGACTCATCTGAAGACTAACCGAAATGTGATAGTTTGACTGGTTTCTGATGATTTGACTTGCGTTGACCGAATTTGACTTGTGTTTGACTATATGCTGATATTGCCTTGATGATATGAGATTGCATCGATGAGATTGTCATGTTGAATAAGAGATTGTTTTACTTTTTTTAGGAGTTTTCCTATGTGGAAAATGATTGAAGACCTTTCACGTGTGTGCTAGTGTAGTGTCATGAACCCTAATGGACTGACCTAGTGCGGCCTTGGGGGCTCATCGATAGATGGCCTTGCCTACGTCATACACTCAAAGACCTCATAGTTCGACACGACCAATGACTTTGTCTTGATGAGCAAAGATTGCGTCATGATTTTATTTTGACCAACCTAAAAGGACTGACCTAATGTCTCGGGGACTCAAGCATGAGTCTTGCCTACGTAGCAAATGCGCAGAGACAACGTAGTTCAAACAGATGACAAAGACTAATTTGACATGATTGACTTTGACCCGAGATGACAGTGCACTTGTGTGCTTCAAGCAGTCTGATGTTTTGTTTGGTTTCTTCAGGACATTTTATGATTTTTAGGTCTTTTTTCAGGACATTTTGTGATGTTTTTGGTCTTTTTTTTTTCAGGACATTTTGTGATGTTTTTGGTCTTTTTTCAGGACTTTTTGCAATGTTTTGGTATTTTTTCAGGACTTTTTGCAATGTTTTGGTCTTTTTTCAGGACTTTTTACGATGTTTTTGGTTTTTGTTCAAGACATTTTGCGATGTTTTTGGTCTTTCTTCAGGACATTTTGCGATGTTTTTGGCTTTTTTAGGACATTTTATGATGTTTTTGGTCTTTCTTTAGGACATTTTGCAATATTTTTGGCTTTTTTCAGGACATTTTATGATGTTTTTGGCTTTTTTCAGGACATTTTATGATGTTTTTGTGATCATACGCGACATCCACTGCAGTTGCATGGTAAACATTTTGTCCCCAGTTAGGTCTAAGACTTAGCCATTTGCAAGGAATATGGACGAGATACTGTTGACTTGCTAGATGGACAGTCGTCAGGATTTGATGTCAATCATTTATCCACAATGACAGGTCAGGTAGGATGTGGTGGTGATTTGCGGAATAGTGGCGAAGATACCTTTCATCCTAAGCCAAGTTTAGACAAAGTGACAGTAGATGGTAGAGCAATGATTGATTACGCATGGCGCCTGTTTGTTAGGTTTTCACCATGGTACTTGTCCAAAGTGCCTGTTTGCCAGGTTTTCATCAAGGTGACGATTTTTATCATTTTTTTCATTTTTTTTGCATTTTGTGGCTTTCAGCTCCATCCTCTAATGTTATGCGTAGAACTTTCAGAGATGTAAACTGTTGATGGGTTCTGTCAACTGTTCCCCATCTGGAGTTGCCAATTGATAAGCTCCGGAACCAAAAGAAGATATGATCATGTAGGGACCTAGCCAGTTTGGTTCAAATTTTCCTGGCTTTTCTCTGTCTGCTTGGTTCTTGGGGTTATGCATTAGAACTAGGTCGCCGATGTCAAACTTTCTGACCATAACCTTTTTATTGTAGCTGGGGCAAAGGCAGTTCTGATATGCTTGGAGATGATTCAATGAGTTTTGTCTTCTTTCTTCCAGCATTTCCAGCTCATGCAAGTGTGATTCTCGGTAGTCCTCTTCGTTAGTTAGACCCTTCAAGGAGACTCATAGCGAAGGAATTTCGACCTTAATGGGTAAGATGGCTTCAGCGCCAAAGACTAGGGTGAACGGAGTGGCCCCTATAGGCGTACGAATGCTAGTTCGATAGGCCCACAGAGCAGGGTTAAGTTGTATGTGCCAGTCGCGGCCAGTGTCATTGACAGTCTTTTTTAGGATTTTGACAATGGTTTTATGGACTTTTGGAATGTTTTGATTTTTTTGGACTTTTGGAATGTTTTGAATTTCTTTTGGACTTTTGAAATGTTTTGATTGATTTTTTTGAATTTTGACATGTTTTGATTTTTTTGGACTTTTGGAATGTTTTGATTTTTTTGGACTTTTGGAATGTTTTGATTTTTTTTGAATTTTGACATGTTTTGACCGTTTTGGACTTTTGACATGTTTTGAGGTGTCAAAGGATGAAAATTTGAATAGCCTTTGTGCTAGATACCAATGACAAGGGGAAAACCAAGTCTAGGTGCAAGGGTGGGTGATGGGATAAGGGATAAAAGGCTCATGATAAATGGATGGATGGATGGTATCGATGTATGCATCATAAGACAGCAAGGATGTGATCTCCAAAGACTATGTCGCATAGGAATAACATGCCCTATTTTAGGTACAAGACTTAGGATTTTTTTGGACAAAATTTATGACAATAGGATAATGACGGGCTTGGTTTAGATAAATGAGGTATGTCAAGAGATACTCAAAGCATGTTTCAACCTTTGCCCCTATATCTTCATCAAGATCAAAAGAAGAAGGGTGGATGAATGGACTTGATATGATAGGTATGCATGATGGCCAAAGATGGTAGGTAGGATGGACATTATATGACATGAAAATGATAGGTTGGATAGATAAGACATTGTGCCCCCAATTGTAAGTGACATAGAAGATCAACCTACACATGATGCCTATTTGCCAGGTTTTCATCATGGTACTTATCCAAGGCACCTGTTTACCAGGTTTTCACCGTTGGACGAAGGGATTTCTCTTTACTCTTTTTTTTTAATTCTTTTTTTTTATTATTTTTGACTTTTTGAATTTTTGACTTTTGGATAGGAGGGACTTAAGCGTCTAGTTGCATGAAAGGTGATAGTCCCAGTAGGGATGGATATCATTGCATGGACCATGTCAAATGTTATTATGCTCATAGATGTTGGTAAGGGATGACATGAAAGGGATATTGAGTAGGTAGATGATAGATTATGATGTGGATTATGGAGGACAATAATAGATTGTGATGTAGACTATGTAGGGAAGATGATAGGGATTATATGGGACTTATGCAAAAGATGAATGGGGAGGCTTAGCCAAAAGCATGGACCATAGGAAGATGATGGGGGAGATATGTAGGATAATGAGTGAAGGATGAGTAGAAGGAGTTATGTGGATTTGTTGTGAAATGGAAGGGAACCATGACCAATGGTTGCACACATTGTGATAAACTTTGAAGCTTTTGATGGGAAGGTGGTGTAGGAAGCAATGGAGATGTTTGCTTAGGAGATGGGTAATGAAGTGCTTTAGGTACCCACATAGACTTAGTATTTTTATGATTTTTATTTGGCTTGTGGGTTTTAGGACTTTGATATTTTTGAATGGAATGTGTATTTTGGATGGGAGGGGATGGTTGGTATTTTTGTGACATGGATGCCTCATTCGACTTGATTTCTTTTTGCTTAGGTACCCAAACCATTTTGTTTTTAGACTTTTCTTTTGAAGGTATGGGCTTATATAGCATTTTAGATGTACCTGGCTTTGACTTTTTGAAATTGTATTCTAAGGCATTAAGACCTTTAGAATTTTTGACTTTATAAATAGAGGCATCCAATTTTTTATTTTTGAATCCCATGGGGTAGATGGAATGAGTGGAAGCTTTATGTTTACACAATGTGTGCATTTGTTGGTCATGACTAGGATATTTAGGGTATTTATGAATGATTGGAATATTAGGTGTTGGAAGCAATGGTGGCAAAGTGGATGGAGGGAGGTGTATGGTCACATGCTTTTGACACTTGTAGGATGACGGTGGTGGAATGGCAACATATGTTTTAGGTGCATGATAGGCTTTATGATGGAAAGTGGACTTAGGATGCATGGAGGAAATACCAACATCTTGAGATTGGTGTCCTTGAGATATATGTCCAAGGCCATAAGAGCGTGGTGGGACTTTGACATGGATGGGCTCCAAAATATCTTGTTCATGAAGGCCTAGACCTTTACCTTGGTGGTTCATATTTTGGAGTGTGCAATGGACAATAGGACTAGGTGTAGGTGAAACACTAGACATGATTTCCTTATTGGATGGAGAAGATAATGGTTGTGGTTGTTCGAAGGAGGAACATTCATGAATGAGGGTAGAAAGACCAATAGGATATGATGGAGGACTTGTAATGGGGTCAATAGTGGGTGACATGGGATCATTGGGATCTTGATTAGCATTGTGTTCACTTAGATCCAAGGTATTTGTTTGATCTTCTATGTGTGCCTTGGAGGCACTTGTCTCATCAAGGGAAGTGAATGTTGATGGATCATGGATAGGACTAGGTGGAGGTGAATTTGGAATATCTTTTTCATGGACGGGTATAGGATCAAATTTCTCATGGATAGGATCTTCATCATTATGGATATTATGTTGATCATAAAAATGATATAGATTATGGATGGGTTGGATGAAAATGATTTGATCTTGATTAGTACTAGGGCTTGATGTTTTCACATGCTTGGGAGTAGACTCTTGACATAACTCTTGGGTTTCTTGCATGGAAGTGGAAGGGGATGACTCTTGAAGAGACTTGACATGTTCTTGATGGTCAACAACATAGGAGCATGAAAGAGGGTGAGTTGGACTTATGAAGGGAGACTCTCGAATTGGCTCAAGGGGTTGTGGATGGCATGGTTGACTTGAAGGACTTGGCATGACATTTGAGGACTCTTTGGTATGTTCAAGTATATGTGTTGAATGACATGGTGGCAATTGTTTCCTTTCTTGTAGCCCTTGGGTCACATCCTTTGTAGGTGGATTGGTGGATTTATGTAATGCCATCAATTTATGTTTTAAATATCTAAATGTAAGGCCTTGATTTGATGGAGGATTAGATGATGGTGGGGGTAATGAAGAGTTTGATGGATCAGAAGGTGTAGATTCCAATGAATTAGGACTTGGACATGGTGGCTTATGGATAGGCATTTGATTGGATGGTGGTAAGGGTACATGGACTAGATTGATGTTCCCCTTGTCAAATGTGGCATTAAGACTTAAAGGCTCTTGATGTTGTTGCCAAGGTGGACTTGGGAAGCTACGTTCTTGTTGTGATATGGGTGGACATGTTGATGTGGCATTGACATGATAGGTAAATGGGTTAGGTTGGCACGACGATGAAGGTGACACATAGGATTGGGGTTGAATGTGTTGAGGTTGAAATGATGTTTGGACTTGTGATATGATTTGTTGTTGTAATGATGATTGAGGGGTTGTATAGGGTAATGATTGTTGAGAGGTGGATTGGTATGGATAAGGGTTGACATTAGAAGAGTTGTGATAGGTTGATGAAGGGTAAACTTGATATGTGGATGGATGAGGTTGATATGATGACATAGGTGACACATAGGGTTGATGTGAAATTTGTTGATGTGGTGATTGGACTTGATAATGTGCTTGTGGGACCTGACAATTGGCCATGAGGTATTGGATTTGTGCTATGAGTTGTTGCATTTGAGGTGATTGGTTGGTTTGAAGTTTTTGGATAATGTTATGGGCGCTTTGAATGATTTGTTGGTCTACAGGTGTTCGATTTGTTTGAGCTTCATGAAGCATGTGAATAAGCTCTAGTGCTATGTCTTCGAATGTTGTCATGGTGTAAAATGATGTTGATTGGATTGAAGAGATGATGATGTGGAATGATGAGATTGTATGATTTGGATGATGTGGCCAGTGTTTATTGGAAGCTTGACTTGGGCAATATCAAACACAAGATTTTACATGTAAATGCATGAACACACACACCAAGCACAATGATAAGTTTGTCTTCCAAGATTAGATGTTATGATTAAGAAAACACTTGCATACACAACAACAAGCCCGATGACTAGTCAAGTGGGGTATGGCCAATTAGGTCTCAAGTGAGTTTTCACAAGGTTGACTAGGTATAATTTGGAAGCAAAATCTTGCCAATAAGCTAGGAGAAAGGGGTAACCCACCCTTCACTGTCACTTCCCAAAGGTATAAAGTTCTTTGGGGCTTAGCTCAGAGTGACAAGAGTTCAACTCCCAAATGAGCGTGTCTTTGGATTCACACTCTATTGAGGTCGTCCGTTGGAGGGGTGTGTGCTCCAAGCAAGCCTCCTACGAAGGTTATGACAAAAGAAAAACAAGTGAGGTGTTTTGGACACACACACTTGATTCACACTCGCAAAGATTAGTTTCCCTTAGAAATGAAATGAGATGTGTGTAAACAGTTCAAACACTTTTTCTTTTTAACCCCAAATCGAGATGTGTAGGAAGACAGTGATGAATTTTAAACCCGATTTCCAATATGTGATTGAAGACAATATTCGTTTTAATAACCCCAAATCAAAATTTGTTTGCAAACAATGATTGATTTTATGCCCCCAAAAATGTGACAACCAATGATTAATGAGAACTCAAAGCTTAGAATGTATGCACCTGATTATTCGCTTTCCAATTTGACGTGTAGGACTAATTTCAACGTTGTTCTCGCTCCGTATGATTCACCGACAAATCGCGAAGAAAAAAAGAAAAGACATGCATGCAAACAAAATTGAGATTAGATCGAAAAACATGCAATTTGATAATAATCTAAACTAAGATACAAATGGGAAATCTAAATTAGATAAAAATAAATAAATAAATCAAAAATCTAAATTAAATTAAAAATTAAAAATCTTACTAACTTAGAAATTTAAAAAGTAATCTAAATGCAAAAGTTTAAAATCTAAACTAAATTAGTAACTAAAAGAAATCTAAACTAAATGAGAAATAATCTAAATACAATTAGTAATAATCTAAATTTAAAATTAAATCTAAAAGGTTAAATATAAATTAAGATTAACTCTAATAACAATCTAATTTAAATCTAGTTAAAAAAATCTGAGTTAAAATCTAAATCAAATCTAATTAAAATCTAAAAAAAAGTTTAAACCTAAATTAATAATAAAAATAAATAAATAAAAGAAATCGTAAACTAAATTAAAGCTAAGACTAATATAAGAAATTGCTAATTAAACATGGCATGGCGTGGCGATTATCATAGACAGTCCAAGATGCCTATGGTAGATTGTTCCCTAGACTACTTAGGCTAGCGATGGAGAGTAGAAATGGGATGCAGATGCAGGGATTAAATGCTGAACAAAGGTTTAATACACAAAATCTGAAGTCCAACCATTAATGGGTGACCAAGGGAAGGGATGATAACAGCGGCAGTAGAATGTTGTATGACAGCAGAGTAACGATTTAGCAGTAGGCAATGGGCGAATTTCAGGAGATGACCGCACGACATATCATCCGTGAACGAGCTTTGATCGAACTTAGTATTGTTGACAAGTAATGTCTATAGGGCTTTGAAACTGTGACAGATCCATTCGATTATGCCATATAGAATTCGCTTTGATTAAGCAATTAAAGACATAAAAACATTTCCATTTTCCTCAAAGATCGCTGAAATGAAGATCACAATGCCCAGAATCATGCCGATTTGGACAAACATGGTTGTGGGCGATGCATTTAAGAAAGAAGCTTCTTCACAGATGACATAAGAAGATTCTTCCTGTAAATCCGATGGCAAAGTAATCAACTGCAACTATACCATAATCAACTGCAACTATACCAGATTCTGATTGGAAATCTAATAGACGGCGATGAATGCATAGAGAGGGGGAAGCTAGGTTGAATAATGACAACACAGTATGGGCGGGGCACCATATTAGATGCTTTGATTGACCGACATCCAGCAAGAAGGTGAGGATGATAGCTTATGTCTGTTGTAGCTACTCCAGAAAGACAAATATATGAATCTTGGACCGAACTATAGCCAAAGGGAATAAACTAGCTCAAATGGCATCAGAAAGACAAAATCAAGCAATACAGGTAACCATGCTACAAAAAGTCTAACTGCAAATGTGGGAGGCAACGGTGATAGCTATGGCATAGGAAATGGATATGATAGTGGCCAGTGACCACAATACTAACAGATCAAAGTGATAAAGAAAAAAAAAAACTGACTATGACGACAATTGAAGAATGACAAATACCTTCTATGATGAAATTTGAGACAACAAAGACGAATTTGTACCAGCGATTGAGAAAGCATCCACACTGCTGAATACAAAACCAATCTGTGGAGATCAAAATCTCCTACCGAGTACGCTGCCAATGATGCCAAAGTCTGCAACAATTTACTCTCAAAACTTGACAAACGAAGGTTAGAAAATGCAAACTTTTAGAAGAAAAATCTGCAAAATATATGATTAAATCGAAATACGTTGGGTTCACCAAATGTAGATAGGCTAAAAATCAGATTTAATGTTTAATGGAAACAATAAACTAATTAATCCCTATCAAGCACAATAGAGTACGAAATAATATGAAAATCACAATATGAAGCATAAATGCAAACCGATCTCCGCATCAACTCGATTTATCTCCATTGCTCTTCTCCACCTGCATGAGAATGCGAGATTTTGAAGGGTTGACAATGGAGGAATGTTGAGTGCTCATTCCTGCAGCATAACGACTTGACAATGACAATGACGAATAGGATGAATGATAGGTAGAGACGGAGAATGATTTTGACAGAGTCTGGATGCTAAACGAATCAACCCCCTAAATGGATTGCAAGAGGCCGTATTTATAGAGCCGTGACGTTGACGAAGATAAGATTTGACAAGATTCGACAATGATTTGATTTTTGACAAAAGAAGAAAATACAACGAGATGAGATAAGGTTTCAAAAAAGATGGAAAGATTTCATTTCCTGTTTTAAGGAAATAAATCTCGAAAAAGACGAGAAGGATAATCAACGAATTATCTAATTAAATAAATTAATTAGATGCACCCGAGTTTAAAATTTGGAAAGAAAGTGACAAGATCTTTTTTAGGATTTATTAATTAAATAAATTTTGTATTTATTTAATTAACATTGAATTTATGATTTCATTAATTAAATAATATAAATTATTTAATTAACATTACAGGAAGGGGATAAATGAAATTAGTAAATCTGATTTATTTAACTAATTAGACGATGACATGGGTATCTAGGACAAAACATGCCTAAATGATGAAATGTCGAGACAGGTGTTGCAAGAGGACAATTTTGGGTGTCTATAGTATTATGTTGGGTGAATTTGTAGCTTATTATTCAAATGCAATTATGCATTTAAAAAAAAAATAAAATTAACTAATTTGTATAGGCTTATATTCTTAAGTTATGATATTGTTATCAGTCTTCAACCGTATGGTTTTTCAAGTTAAACTCGTTGATCCAAGTTTCATGAGTAATGGTTCACAAGAACCCATCTCTCATGATAATGAATGGTCCACTTAGCACTCATTGCATCTAGGTGATTCTCATAGAGGTGAAGCATCGGACCTTCTAAGGAGGTCATCTATTCTTAAATTGTTTGAAGTTTTATAAAGCTTTGAATTATGTGTTTACGATAGTGTGTTTAAAGATATTGTTTTAGTTCATTTTAGTTATCACATAATTACATAGAAATAATATATACATTTCATTGATATTTAGAAGTTGACTTATTCATTATTGTAAAGCAAGAAAATACCTTTTACATAAATCTAAATTAATTAATTAAATGTGTACAATCGTGCACAAATTAACTTAGACTTAATTAAAAAAGATCTATGAATGATACATTGAAATGTTATTTTTAGGAATTAAATTTAAAGGAATAAGGAATTTAGCTTTTGGAATTATGATGAAATAAATGTTGATGTGTAAAATTTGGTTGTCTAGATATAGAAAATAAATGTTTGTAGTCTAAAGAATGAATTGAGTTGCTTATAGTCTATAAAATACATATAAGTCGAATCAAGCATTGTGGTAGTTTTCACCCTTTTATATGGTTACTTAGCTCTTCATCACCCTACAAATGATGTTGCTAGAGTTGAAGGCCTGATGACGACATTCTAAAATGTAAGGCCTTTCTAATGCTCAATCAACTTAGTGTTAGACACATAATTCAAAGGAGGAGTTTCTAGTTGAACAATTCACTAAACCCTCACAAAGACTTTATTTAATTATCAACCAGGACTTCTTAAGCTTTTGATGATGTTAGCACTGTATGTGCATTCACAAACTCTACATGGCCTATATCAGTGAGTATAGGTGGTTTACACATGTACAGGGAAAAAAAAGGCTAGAAAAGGAAATAAAGCATTAACTTGCAAAATAAGGGAAATAACTTAATCTACTACTGATGCTACGGGTACATTCAGCTTAACACTATAACTGTTAACTGTAAACCTAAACTCTACAATCCATTAACACTATTGACTCTTACTTCTAACTACTTGACTCCTTTGAAGAACGACTCAAAGACACATTATAGAGCATAATTCTTGATACAAGATATCATTCATGTGCATGTAATTAAAGTTTACTTTAAATGAATGCAACAGTATAATCATCTAATCTAATGACAAAAATCAAGGTGAGTGAACAGTACCTCAAGTGGCCCTTGTTCAAGTTGTTGTACCCATAGGGGAAAATCAAATGTATGCTACTTGAATCAACCAATCATAATGGTAAACTAAAATACCTTCATTGCATAGAACTAAACTCTTATAAGATGACAAGTGGTGCAGTTGTGGTAGGAGGGTTCAAAAAGAATAGTCCAAACCTTGTAGCTAAGAGTCAACACAGCAAAAATAACACAAGAAACTAATATGCGAACATGAACCTTTATTGAATTGATAATCTTACATGCAACATATGCCTCATGGGAGAATATCTAAGCTCACAGGCCTGCCACAAGGGCATTCAATAGTACAACTGGCCAAAGGCTTTATTACATGCCCCAAAGGGTTGATACAAAAATCTAACTATCGATCTATCTCTATCTAAATGAATGCTTCCTAAATGATTACAAATGCTTATAAATATGCTTCTCAAGCTCCAACAAAGTCCCACGTCAGCCACAAAGGTTTACAAAACCTAATGAATGAATACACATAAAGGTCGGCCCCAAAATATGAAAAGATAATCCTCACGCTATGAAATAACTTGTGAATCTCCAAGGTAGGTCCCAATGAACCCAAGATGCTTGTAACGTGTCCCATTAAGCTTTGCACAATTTGGAATAGGTCTACACTAAGGAATTTGAACCAAGTTGGCCCCAAATGCTCTAGCTAGTAGTTATAGTGAATTTTTGAGAGTGATAACTTTCGATAGACAATTACAAATGATGTGAAATCTAGATGTGTGATAGGTGTCACTGTGTAGATGTTATATCCTGCTTCATGAGCTCATAAATGAAAATGCGATAAAATGCGAAATGAAATACTGAAACTACTACTAGATGTAATGCAAGAAAAGAAATGTTTTTGGTTGATATAGGATTGCTGTACAACTACGGATGCTCCTGCATCAGATACCCGACGTTGGAAGAAAACTGAGTCCCTCACTTTCCAGGGTTAAGAGGAAAACTAAAATGGTCCACCTCAGCCTGAGAAATCCATGATGAATCCTCCACTAGTCTTCCTTTCCACTTCACAAGATATTCTTTGAATTGCTTTTTCCTAGAGCTCCTTCCGATTCTGGTATCCAAAATTTGCTCAATCCCCTCTGATGCTTGATGTGGTAACTGCTCCTTCAAATCTACTTTACTACTAGTGCCACTTAACTGTCCTTCATGAAACTCATATATGTCCACAGTATTGTATATACCTAATGTCTTAGGTAACTCCACTTCATATGCATTTCCAAAATCAAATTTCCTTAGGATCTTACACGGTTCAAACTTCCTCATCTTCAACTTATTGTATGTGCCAACTAGAAATATCTCCTTCCTTAGATATACCATCACTTCATCTCCAACAACAAATTCCTTGTCTCTAGTGCTCATCTGCCTTCTCCTTATACTTATTGTTCATACCTTCCAAATGCTTCTGGACCTGACCATGCAATGTTTCCATGAAAATTGCAAACTCTTATGTCTCTACACTCCTTTTGTCCTCCATGTTGATGTTCCTTAACTCTACAACTCCTCTGGGGTGTGTTCTGGTAATGATCTCAAATGGTGTCTTCCTTATACTCTGGTTAACTAAATTATTATATGCAAACTTTGCCTGCAGTAGAATGATATCCCAACTTCATGCCTTATCTCCGACCAAACATCTTAACATGTTACCCAAACTTTTGTTTACTACCTCAGTTTGTCCATCTATTTATGGGTGATATGTTGAACTAAACTTCAAATTTGTCTTCATTTTCTTCCATGATGTCCTCTAAAAGTATCTAATGAATTCAGTGTCTCTATCTGAAACAATACTCTTAGGTAATCCATGCAATCTCACAATCTCCATAAAAAATAGGTCGGCAACATGGACATCATCATTAGTCTTCTTACAAGGAATGAAATGTGTCATTTTAGAAAATTTGTCCATTGATACCATTATAGAATCATAACCTCTTTGTGTTCTTGGAAATCCCAATATGAAATCCATACTTATATCTTCCCAAGGTCTCTCTAGTATTGTCAAAGGTTTGTACAATCCAATATTCTGACTACTCCCTTTTGAAACTTGATAAATTCTATAATTTTGAACAAACTTCCTTACATCCTTATATATCCAAAAATAATGTTCACTCACCAAAGCTATTGTCTTATCCACTCTTAAATGTCTTGTTAAACCTCCACTATGTTTTTCCTTGATCAAATTCTCCCTCATTGAACTCCTCATTACGCACAATTGATTTCCTTTGAATAACATATCTTCTTGAATGAAATAGTCTAACCATGGGCTCCAGTCTGTTACTACTAGCTCCTTACATTCTCTCCATGCTTCACCAAAATTTGTAGCATCCTCATACATATGCTTTAATTCTTCAAAACCAAGTACTTCTACGCTCATCTCTGACAACAAGTTCCTTCTTCTACTTAATGCATCTGCTACTTTGTTTGACTTGCCACTTTTATGCTTCAACACAAAGGTATAACTCTATAAGAACTCAACCCATCTCATATGTCTTTGATTCAACTTCCCTTTACTGTTCAAATACTGTAAAACTTGATGATTTGTATACAACACAAACTCCTTAAGTAACAAATAATATCTCCACTTTTTCAAGGCTCAAATTATGGCATATAATTCTTGATCATAAACTGAATATCTTCTTCTAGCATCATTCAACTTCTCACTGAAATAAGATATAGGTCTTCCTTCTTGACTCAACACTGCTCCTATTGCATTCCACTTGCAATGTAGTAACTTTAAATACTTTGTCAAAATATAGTAATGCTAGCACTGTCTATTATGTCACCTTTTGTTTCAACAATTCAAAACTTCTCTGTGCTTTGTATTTCCACTTAAAGTCCTTCTTATCCCCTCTCATGGTCTTTGTCATGGGGTTACAAATGCTACTGAATCTTCTAATAAACTTCTGGTAGAAACTAGCTAATCCATGGAATGATCTCACTTCTCCAAGGTTTACCAGTGTAGGCTAATCAACAATTGCTTTTACCTTCTCAGGATCCATCTTTAGTCCTTTAGTAGAAATAACAAATCCAAAATATACCAACTTTGTCTTCATGAAATTGTCCTTCTTAACATTAATCAAAAACTTCTCTTCTCTCAACCTCAGCAATACTTATCGAATGTGCAACAATTGTTCTTCTCTAGTTTTACTAAAAAGCAGAATATCATCCAAGTAAACAATGAAAAACTTACCCAAGATTTTCTTTAGTACCTCATTCATCAATCTCATGAAGGTGCTAGGTGCATTAGTCAATCCAAAAGGTATCACTAACCACTCATGCAGTCCTTCGTTAGTCTTAAATGCAGTCTTCCATTCATCTCCTTCTCTGATTTTGATCTAATGATATCCACTCTTTAGGTCAATCTTTGTGAAATACCTCTTTCCACTCAAACAGTCCATAATGTCATCCATCCTTGGTAATAGAAATCTATGCCTTACAATGATCCTGTTAATTTCTCTTGAATCTGTACACATTCTCCACTCTCCAACTTTCTTTGGTGCAAGTACAACAGGTACCACACATGGGCTCAAGCTCTCTTTGATCAATCCTTTCCTCAACAACTCTTGAATCTATCAGTTCAATTTTGCATTCTCTGTCAATGTTATTGTAACAACCACAATGTTCTACTTAGTAAAATTACAAAGTTTTCATATTAAGTGAATGATCCATGAAGCCAAAACATAGCAATAAAAAAAATTATTTTCCATAATGTAAATTACGTGCACATTTGAAATAACATTATTTCCAAACTTCCATTGCATTCCATTGTAACTTCACAAATCTTTCCATCACATAGATTTCATACTGAAATTATTGAAGATTACATCCTTCCATAAAAATGGGTACAAGATACATGCATAGCTCTTTTGAGCTTCATTTGGCAGTAAATATACAAATTGGTCCTAATGTTGCCGCATTGGTGCATACATTCTAGATTTCCTCGCTCCCTGGTGCACATACTCCAGTTGTGCCCAATACTGGTGCAAACATCTGTAAACCTTAGTCACCATCTAATGAGGAGAAGCATCACTAAAGTGCTTTTTCACCAACCACAAACTCAAATGCGGTCCCCCACACATCTATCACATATGACAAGATGGCCCTACCCTTCAACAAAGAGATTGGTTGGTAAGCCCCGTAACAATAGCCTATATGAACTTAGTGTTGTGTCCTACAAACCAAAACCTAATCATACAGTTGTTTCCCCTATGAGTATGAAAATCCTGGAGTATAATGCATAAAAGGAACACAATGAACTAACAATGTAAACAGTGGCTACTTACACTACTTTGGCCAAAGTATTCTCACCCAATACTTCGAGTGACAGTCTTCTTATTCACATACACTTCTATAGCTCGATTTGGATTATGATCATTCATATACCATGATTAGGTAATCTACTTCCATGGGCAATCCCTAACCTCAAAAATAACCTAATCCCCTTTTCCCAAAACACAATGGTATCTCTACCAATAAATACCAAGCATAAGTTACCCCCTTCAACGGATATTCCCCATCCCAGGTATAACGTATGAGCTTTCTTAGTCTACAATTTCACTTTGCATAAACAAGCTATTCTCTTCAATAGATAATCTGGTCCCAAGTATAACTTTATAATCTAAAGTATAGCTTCACAAGCTTCACCTAATCATAGATTAAATACTCATAAATAAATGATTTCAATTAGTAATACGTTTAATAAGTGATTCTTATCAGAGTATAATCTCATTAGTATATGACTCAATCAAATAATAATCATATCAATAAATGTTTCCATTCAAGAGTGTAACCTCCATAGTGAAAAGGGTAATCAAAGAGTAGAGTCTTGTCAACACTATGACTTCATATCAAGAGTATAAAACAACCAATTAGGTAAGATTTCTAACTCAGTAGGTAATCCCACCTATGAATCCAAACAAATATTACTTTATAAACTCAAGTGATCAACTCAATCACATAGGTGAGTTTTAACCTTGGTATATCTTAATCCTAGGATAAAGACATCAACCAAAGACTAGTCCAATCATATAGGTTAATATAAACCTATATGTTCCAAGCAAGACCAAATGAACAACCCAACCAAGTAGATTATTCCCAACCTATAGGTTTCAATTAGTAGTTAAGTACATTTTCCAACCCAGTAAGGAATTCCTAACCTTGGGTTTCATCAAATAAACTTCTCAACTCAAATAGGTTATTCTAAACCTAAGGTTTCATTCGAGTGTAAAACATGATCAAGTATCATTCAAGTAAAGATAATTGATGTGGTTTGTTGTGTTATGGAGACCAATAAGACTCGGTCGCAAAATCTTCATATTATTTTCATTAAATAATTTGCTACACTTATTAAATATTTATGCCGCACTTGTATGTAAAAGGTGGTTACAAATAAATAGTAAATGTTGGAAGTGATCAATTACAATTATATAATATAAAATTAAAAGACAGCTGAAAATATTAAATGTAGTCACCTAAAAGGTGTTGGAACACAATGATCTACTGAGAGGGGAGTGAATCAGAAGATACTAAAACTTTAGCCCTCAAAACCTTTGTGTAGATTACTTTCTCAAACTCTTAATGTGTAGATTGAAAACCAGGGATGCAAACATAAACATGAAAATAGACAATCAACACTCACATGCCCACGACATTGGAAATATACGTGGAAAACCCAAGATGGGAAAAACCACTGTGAGAAATGTTGCTTGAGTCTACTACTCAAATCTAGCCTCACAATCCAAATCTCTATTACAATGTTTAGGGCTACAACCCAAGGATGCTACAACACCATGTTTTAGGAGCTACAACTTCAAGGAAGCAACAACTCCCTACTTTAGAAGCTACAACTTCAAGGATGCTACAACACCCTAATCTGAGCTACAACTCCGTACAATAAGGCAACTGCCTCTGTGATAACAAACACAAGTATGCATAAGACTTGGTTCTAAGAAACCTAGTCATGCACCATTACACTCAATACATTGTGCACTTTCTGCAACTCATACTTTGTTGTTAAAGTTGCACTCTCAGCAACACACCCCTACTCTGCACTCTCCTCTCCACATAGAACAATCATTGTTCTATCTTGTTGCTCTGCTCTTCTTTCCCTTTCTGCAGTGTCTCATACATCTGCACTCACCTGAATGCAAACTTAGATAATATTTTGTATTACAGTCTAGGACTTCACAAAATGTATTCACTGTTTGCTACACTTCATTCTCTCTTTCTTGTAGACTTACTACATCACCCCACTCTATCTATTTCTCTAGCATACTCGGCAAGATGTAACTCTATTTAGTACTCCATACAATTGCAGACTATTCTCTTTATTCATGCATACTTACTGCAAACATCTCACTTCGACAATATTTGATTGTCTTCTTTCTCAACCATCCTGTAGTCTTGCCTCAAGATTTTCTCTATTATCCAGATCTTCTCAAATCTTCTTCTAGGGTTTTCTTCGCTCGCAAACTTCACCAGCAAGTTGTCAATTCATCGAGCCACACACACACACACACTATATAGATTCACTAAATCTAGTAAACTAGACATCCTACAAACCCTAAACCTATAAGATATTAAATACATTCTCAAGATTATGTGGTCCGATTTTGATCTTGATCACTTGTCAGGGTTTTCCATAAACCTTCATTACACAACCTCTGCATTGAGCCTCACAACATTTAATTCGAATATAGATAATTTGCTAAGAATAGCAACTCGTGAAACCCTAGAATCATATATGTATTAAATGAGTTCTCCTATTCATTTGATTCTGATATGATCTTGATCACCTATGTAGTTTGTTCCATTGCCTTGAAGATCAAATCTTTATTTATAGTGGTCCATGGTGCAGTTGGACCAATAAATTCCTTCCTTTGTGTCGGTTACTAGTCGAAACCATGTTCACATAGACTTAGTCATTTGGGAACATCATCTTTGAATCTGGGTCATCGATCTATTTCTTCACGCCACTATCCATTGGCTCTCGTTCATCGTCATATCTTTAAAACCTTGTCGTCAGATCAATTTCATTTAATCATGTGTTGTTGATTTCCACCAACTAATGATCACCATTGGATCAATTTCCAAACAATCTGTGTTGTTGATCTCCTTCATACATTGCTTTCCATACGTGGGGTCCATCAAGACACGCATCCAAAGTCTGCTTATCCCACGAGCTCTAACAATGGGCCCACACAAACTTTGCGGGGCTTGCGAGCTATTTCCATTTGTCATCCACTTCATCACCACACAACTCACAACAATGATGTGAGTCGGTATTTCGACCAATCACTCTTTGTCACCTGTCAGCCTTCGTCATAATCCACCATCATCATCATCCTGTCGAGTCCCACTTAGCTTTTTTCCTTATCGCTTTGTTGAAGGGACATCTTCCAGACTCCTGTCGATACACCAATATCACACTAATGATATAACCATCAGGCTATCAAAGAGACATTAACTCAACTCTCATTGATATGGCATTGTCACGCTGATACCATTCACTGCTATAGAAAAGTGGTCCTCACACCATCGTGTCACCACATGTCACCAACCACTATCGCTTTTTCCTTTGTCAAGTCCCACCAGATACATTGCGAGCACTATCAAATCTTCTTGATTACAACCATTGATCATATGCCATTACTAATGGCCTTGATGCAATCATTCATTGCCACTTGTCATTGTGACATCATGTTCCACTAACTACGTCTACGGCCTCAGTAGGTCTCACCATTCATATATCCACATCATCACCTCATCATTCTTTGATTTGTTGCTTGCTTTTCATATGCGAGGTCCACTAGACATGTCATCCTTTCATTTGCTCTCTGACTATTTCATCAATGCATTCCATCCTTACCTTACTGGGTCCCACAGTCAGCTTCACCCTTCTATCACCTTATCAAAGAGACCTTCTTCAAGGTCTTGGCGATACCATATTGTCTCACCGATGGGAAGGTCATCGCTATATCAAAGAGACAATCATGAAAATCCCTCCAATCAAAATCTCTCTCTGATCAAGCACATATCGGAGTATCAAAGAGACATTCAAATAGGTCTCACTGACGACCATTAGTCATGTCGACAAAGGCCATTATTGATGTCACTTGTCCATCTCATTTCCATGTCACTGCATCGTAATCCACAACAAGGATGTGGATTACCGTTTACTCAATCCTATCATGTCATGTGACATATTTGTCATCACTGTCACCCACATCATTATGACTAGGTCCTTCTTTCCTTTTAAGTACCTTCATTACTGTCAAGTCCCACTGCCACATCTACCTTACTAGGTCCCACAGTCGGCATTCATTCTCCCATCACTCTATCATAGGGACTAGCTCCATAGTCCTAGCGATATCACTTTGTTTCACTAATGAAGGTTATCATCGCTACATCGAAGGGACTGCCTTGAGAGTCCTACCAATGAAAGAATGTCACTTCGATGAAAACACCAATCCCTAATACATCATTCCAATGTGGGGTCCACACGCAGTCATTATATGTCCATGTGTCTGCATCATCTCCTTCCACTATCTGGTCCCACCATCTTCATCAATGATCATCATCTATACACCATGGATTAATCTCCACCACTGATCAAGCAACATCGCAATGTTGAGGAAACTTCAAATTTCTTAACCAAGTCACAAAGTTCTTAAATTTCTTAACTTCTTGATCCCCTGACTTGACATTACACTCACCCATCGCCTAGTTGTTGATTCTTCAAATACCTTAACCAAGTCACAGAGTTCTTAAATTTCTTAACTCCTCGATCTGCCGATCACACACTATCACATCGATGTGAACCTCAGACCTCATCAACCAGTTGCTAAGATGTGTGGTGTCAGTCGTGGGATGAACATCAATGGGCTTAAGTCATTACTTAAGCTTTCTGCAACTGCCAACCGCAAGTCACTATCAAAATAGAAGAACTTATTGTCTATCATGATTGCAAATGTGTTAGGGTTTATCTATAAACCCTAATATCACTTGAGAGCAGAAATAATTCATTCCTAGGAATATTCGTCAACTTCTGGACTTGCAGAGCACATCACTAGAATGCTCTCGAAAAACCCATATATAATCTGCATCTTGATTTGCCAGCAAATACCTGGAAGCAACTATTGCAAAGAGATGACAACATTTTGTCAACTATGCAACATGATGAGGTAAAAATAACCTCATAAATTTAATAAGTCGAATACCCTTCCTTATTCCTCCTAGTCACTTTTATCATGCCAATTATTTATCTTTAGGATTTTTAATTGCTTGCTTTTTGTGAAAAAATGTATAATCTTTATTTCCTGAAATTGATTGAAATAAGCTGACTAATGCTAACATAACGATATAGTTTTTAGTATTGTACAGGTCAACATGCATAGTCGGTGATTATGCTCAACCAAGTGGATTTTAAAGAAGACTTCAAGGTAGTTGAAGACAAGCGTCGAAAGTCTAGGCGCTCAAATTTGAGGAAGTGCATAATGGATTGAGTTTTTAAAAGCTTTCTATTATTTTTTGTTCAAAGACTTTATGGCTCACTCCGAGTATTTTTAATGCTTTATGCTATGGACCTAAGTTTGTTAGTTAGTTGAATTCTGTTGAAGACTTTTTTTAGTGGTGATCTTCACCATCTAAATTATAGGATTTTGTTAGCAGTTTTTGTATAAATATGTAACCACCAAAAGCAATGATACTAGATATCGTTATGTTGTCATAATGTGTTCTTATAAACTATGTCTCTGAGTTATACTTTTGATATGAATAAAACAAGCTTTGCCCATCTCATTTTGAGTTATTAGTATTATGCAATGGAATTACTTTGGATGGATTAACTTCAAAGATATAGAGTTTATGTGATCCGAGTTGAGTGTAGTAGCACACGAGAGCTAGCTACTCAAGGGACTATAGAGTAGATAGATAAGTATTTTATTTTCAATTTTGTTGTTTTTATTCTGTACATGATAAGTGTGAGTGAATGTTATTTATGTGTCTCAAGCTCTGTTAAGTTATTCTTGTAGGTTGTAGTTTGAGTTTATAGTCTTTATTTCTATTATCTAAAGTTCTAGAGCACCCACTTTGGTTGTTGGTTGTAGGTTGTTAAGTTTGTTTTCTGTTAATAGCTAAATGTTAGTTAAAATTTGTTTTCATTTCGACTTATAGTTTTATCGCAAGTACCTTTTTTTAAGTAATTTACATGCTTTCTAGCTTAATCATTTATGCTTTCTAGTTTAAACATTTTATGCTTTCTCATTTAGTCATTATATGCTTTCTAGATGAATAACTTCCTACTTTCTCGTTTAGACAACTTTACGCTTTTTAGTTTAGTGGCCTCTTTAGTTTAAGCTTTGTTTTCAACTATCTCAAACATTTAGAAAATATGAAAGAGATAATCAAGATGTTTCCTATTGCATATAGCTTTTGAACACTACCCGGTCGATACATTTGATGCATTTTTCAACTAAAGTGATAGGACCTAACGACAACTTGTCACTTTTTGGCATCGTTGTCAGGGACCTTCCTTTTCTAGTGTTAGTAGGAGATTGCTTGAATACCTCTTTTAGGAACAAAAATAGTCACCAGGATTCTTTTTTCTACATGGTCAGGAAACGATGCCCCCATAAAAGATTCATACCAAGCACCCCCTCAAAAGACGTTCCAACCACAAGTAGGGAGGAAGAAGTCTCAATCGAAGAACATATTGAAGAATTAATCGAACAGGATCAACTTGAGACCTCCCTGTATACCCCAAAAAGTCACCCAATAGAACAAACATTTGTAGAGGAGTGTATTCATTTGCATACCTCAAAGCCTTAGCCATTCGAGCAAATTTTTGAAGAGGAACACATTCCTTTCAACATTATGGGTGATCGTAGAAATGTCACTAACCCAACACTGAGAGCACGCACATTCACTTATCCTATTGCTATTGATGCAGAGGACAAGATGCCTATGAAAAATATTTCACCAACCTTCTTGCCAACCTTTAGGGGTTTATCTTCTGAAGAGCCTTACCAGTTTCTATCTGAGTTTAAAGTCTTGTGTCAGACAAATGATTACAAGAATGATAACCAAAAACTGAAGCTTTTTCCCTCCACCTTGAAAGGCACGACAATGCGTTGGTTCATGGGATTAGCTTCAACGTCGATAACCTCTTGGGATGACATGGAGTTTGCATTTCTGGATAAATACCATAGTTACTGCAGAGTTAGTGATAGGAAAGAAGAATTGTTCAAACTAAGGCAAAACGAGGATGAAATCCTAGAAGATTACCTGGATAGGTTCATCTTCTTATCTAAACGATGTGGCAGAGAAGCCATAAGTCTGGAGATTCTAAAGACCATATTTCTCAAAGGACTTGATGAAGATGCTAGGAGGAGCCTAGATTTAATGGGAAAAGGAGATGTGTCCCAATTGGGACTCGATGATATCACTGAATTATGCCATAATTTCTCTCAGATTCGAGGAGGTATCCATAAGTCTACGCTTTTTAAAGGTTTCATTGAAATAGGGAAACTATGTGAGGAGATAACCAATCTTAAAATTGACATTCTCGTTCAGTTGAATACCACGTCAGATGGAATACAGGCCAAAACACGTAATCCTGAGACCTTATCCATCTACTATCCTAAATGTCGAAACAAACACCTGTTAAGAGAATGCCCTTTGGATAAAGTTGATGTTTTCCAAGTTTGTGAGATGAGTCATGCCACTAACCAATGTGAAATTTTGAATGTAATCAAGAATTCCAAGAAAAGGACAGCTAAGGTTGAAGAAGAGATTAACCTTGTGAATCAATGACCTAGAAGAAATTTTTCTTATGATCAAAACTTAAACCCTTCTTGGAGGCCTCGAAACAACTAGAATAATAATCAATGGGCAACACCCTAGCCTCAAGTACCACCTCAAGCACCACCTAACTGGGGAGTGTATCCTTGGGGACCACCTGAATGGGAAAATCAATCCTGGGGAAATCCATAATGGGCCAAACCAGGCTTAACAACAATGGTATCCTCAAAACCCCAATCCTCAATGGAATCAGCCTCAAAACCAGTTTTATACTGGAACAAGAAGGACGCCTAATCAACAACAAAATATTTTACCAGCTCCTTAGAATCCTCAACAAAATGAGTAGATCAACCAACCATAACTTCCAGCGCAACTTGTTCCTAATCCAAATAATAATCATCAAAATACTCTGATGTATTATACGAAACAGGAAAATGTTATTGGATTTAATGCTATCCATTGTGGAAATTTGTAGTTATGGTCAAGAAAAACACTCTAGTAGTCGACCATAGTTGACATCCTGGGAAAACCCATTAAGGAATTTGTTGAGATGAATAAGACAACTTCCACATCTTTAGATCAAATCCTAGTAAGTACCCAAGATAAGACCTTTACGCTAACTCTAGTTGGAACTTCTAAAACAACTTAGGAGGGTGGTCACTTTTTGGCGCTGTTGCTGGGGACTTGAACCCGAGTCTCTCAGGTGACAAGCAAGAATACTCACCACTAAGAAAATTGAAGTGATACAACAACTTGTGACTCCAAAGACCCAAACTAACGTTAGAATCTTCTTAGGGCATGTTAGATACTATCGCAGGTTCATAGAAAATTTTAGTAGGATTGCAGCCCCTATGTTTTCCCTTCTCCAAAAGAATGTAGAATTTATTTGGACACCTAAGTGTCAATCATCATTTGAAATCATTAAGGAGAAACTCATCTCTGCTCCTATCCTACATGGACCTAATTGGAACCTCTCATTTCACATCTATGTTGATTCTTCTGATGATGCTATTGGAGTGGTTTTAGGACAGGAGGATGAGAATGGGGGAAAATATGCCATCTATTTCATCAATAAAAATTTGATCCCTACTGAATGAAATTACACCACCATGGAGAAGGAATTTCTAGCTATAGTCCATGCAATTAAATTTTTTGACATTATATTATGGGGTATAAAGTAATGTTGTACACAGATCATTCAACTATCAAATACCTGATGAACAAACTATTAGTGAATGGAAGGATAATCAGGTAGTTATTGCTTCTCTAGGAATTCAACATAACAATTATTGACAAACCAGGGAAGTTCAATGTAGTTGTGGATTTCTTATCTCAGCTTAAACAAGATGATGGAGATTGTGCTCTGGTGTAGGATGAATTCCTAGATGAAAATTTGTTTGCCATCTCCATTAAAACTCCTTGGTTTGCTGATATTTCCAATTATTTGGCCACCTCAGAGTTACCACCTGATTTCACATCAAAACATAAGCAATGCCTCATTCAAGAAAGTGCTCCATTCAAATGGATCAATGGAATCCTATTTCAATGTGGTCCTAATATGGTTCTATGACATTGTGTTAGGGCAGATGAGACCTATAATATCCTTAGAGCTTGTCATGATTATCCTTCTGGAGGCCATTATTCTGCTAAGAGGACATCCCATAAGATTTTGGGTGCATGATATTACTGACCCTCTATGCATAAAGATGTCAAGAAATACGTCCACCGCTGTGATGAATGCCAAAGGGTATGGAGATCTACTACATCCAATGAAATTCCTTTGTAACCCCAAGTAGTCCTTGAACCATTTGAAAAATGGGGATTGGATTTTATTGTTCCTATGGACCCTCCTTCACAAGGAAAATAGTATATTTTGGTCTGTATTGACTATTTGACTAAATGGGCAAAAGTTCAAGCTCTACGAGTTGCTAGGGAGGAACAAGTAGTTGATTTCCTATACAATAAATTTTTCCTCAAATTTGGAGCCCCTAGGACAATTTTCACAGACCAAGGACCCCAATTTATGTCTAAAGTTTTGTTAGCTTTCATTGATTATTCCCAGGTAAGCCATAAGAAGTCATCACCCTATCACCCTCAAGCAAATGGATAGGTTGAAGTCACTAATAGGGAGCTAGAGAACATTCTAACAAAAAAAATTTCATTAGGAAGAAAAGACTGGGCTAGGAAACTACCAGAAGTCGTTTGGGCTTATAATACAACTTGGAAATCAACCATGGGTTTTAGTCCATACGAGTTAGTTTTTGGAAAGAAGCCTATCTTACCCATTGAATTTGAACTCCAAACTCTTAGAACAATAATGGAGTTAGGTTTAGATCTTAAACAAGCCCAGGTTGAAAGAGTCTTATAACTTAGTGAGCTGGATGAGCTCTGTTTGGATGTTGTCCACCAAACTGAGTTAGTGCAACAACAACAACGAAAGGTTTGGCATGACAAGCATATAAAGGAAAGAGAGTTCCATAATGGGGATTGGGCATTGTTATTCAATTCTCGATACAAGGATCACCAAGGGAAACTGAGGACTCATTGGCTGGGTCATTATGAAATTTTTGAGGTATTTCAAAATGGAATAGTGCAACTCAAACCCATTGATGGTGACACTCGAACACTTTTGGTCAATGGACATCGGTTACGCATCTACCATAAGCAAGTTAATAGAGAGGAATTTACAAATATGGTCAAAATGCAAGGAGAAGTGCAATGCATTGACTTTGCTATAGTGGAGCCAATGGAGTGTTCTGATTAATAGTAAACACTTCTCTTAAAAAAAAATCTATCTTTTGGCAGTATCTTTCAACAATTCTCCAAAAAATTTCTTGCTACATTATGGCTACATCTTTCAACGATGCTCCATAATTTTACTATTTCTTCCTTCCAGCAACATCTTTCAATGATGCTCCAAAAACTTTTGTTGCTACTTCCGACTGCATCTTTTGGTTATGCTTTAGAAATTTTTGATTGCTGCTCTAGTTGCATCTTTCGACGATGCTCTAGAAATTTCATTGATGCATTCCGGGGGCATTTTTCAGCGATGCTCCAAAAATTTTCCCTTACTTTTTCACTCTGGATGCATCTCTTAGCATGCTCCAAAACTTTTCATCCTTCAACCTGGCTGCATCTTCCAACAATGCTTTGGACTTTTGTAAATTCTTTTCCTTTTTGAATGCTTTGATTTTTCTAGTATCATACACATGCCCATTAATTAAATTGTCATCACCTTGGAATCCACACCCTACATTACCATTTTTTCCTACATTACAATATCCTTTCATAATAAATTATAATTAGTATGACTACTTTTTCGTCATAGTAATTCTGACATTAATTAGTTGCCCTATTTGCATCATCATAAATTCATTGCCACCCTCGCCATATCATGCAATTATACTGTTATGTCAGCAAAGGTAAGTGATGTTGAAATTGATGACAGGACGTAAGGTACATACAATTTTTGCTTTAAGTAAGTAATTATTTTGAATAAAGATAGATTAATTGGCGTGAGCCATCCCCCTTCCAAATTTAGTAAACTGTGCCATTGTGCGGTTGCTTGAAGTACAACAATATTTGTGCTTTTGCCCATGCAAAATCATTATGAGAATACAACAAACCTCAAATGAGATAATTAATTCCTCTCCCATCATTTGTATCAAAGTTATATTTTCTTCGTTCTACAATTCAATTTGTTTAAATATGTTTTTTGAGCACCATAGAATTTCAACAGAATTGAGCAGAGTAGTAAGAAGAGTACAAAATGGGAGGAGCTAAAAATAAATCTGAACTAGCTTTAGTAGACAAATTATTGGCATTGAGCAGTATTGTAGACTTGTTCCAGAGAGTTGCATGGTTAGAATTTATAAAGAAATTTGAGTGGCATAATGAGCAATTAGTGAAGGAATTTGTGGAGAACTTTGTAGATGGTTAGTCTATAGTGCATGGCAAGCGATTCCAGGTAAGTTCTAAAATTATTTCTTGTCTTTCTGGTCTTGAAAGTAGAGGTATTAATTTATCAAAAACTACCAATATCACTTATCAGATAATGGTAGAACTATTTCATAGAGAAGGAGAACCTCAGCCTTTGATAACTGTAAGTATTAGAGGAAAAAATAAAGGCTTCCAGAGAATGTCTATACCAGAACCCTGGAGAACAGTTGCAACCTAGATTATCAAGTATTTTACTTGTGAAGGACAAGTAGCAGTGATAGTAGGTCCACCTTTTCGCCTACTTACCCATTTGCACCATGGTGTCGAAAACCCTTCCCTTAGGGTTAATTTCCCTATATTCCTTTGTGACTCTATTACTAGCATGCTATAAAAATAAAAAATTGGTACAGGACCACTCAAACACCATGGTCTCATTCAATTGATATGTAAATATCATTTATAGAAGACACCAAAAAAGAAATGGGAATTTTTTTTGTAAAAAATTTAAAATTCAAAGCCTGAAAGACACCTTGAAGAAGGTGAAACATCTGGACAGGTGACTCAACATTTGGAAGAGCATTCCCCTAAATCTCTAGAAACTTTTGAACCTTAGCCTACCACAATAGCTCCCGACAGTGAAGCGTTGAAAAGTTTACCTCATACTTCAGAAACCCCAGGTCATTCAAAAAATGTTGAAATCGTACATTCAGAAGATGAAGAAGAACCTCCCCACAAGAGGAAAAAGAGAACCAAAGTAACATTGCAAACAACTCCTCCTTTAAGGAGAAGTAGAAGGTTGTTCGTTGAATCTAGTGATATTGTAGCTTATGACACATCAAGAGCCTCTAAAAAGAGAAGGAGTAAAACTGAAGCACAATCACTGGAAATTGAGAATCAACCTTATGAGAAGGTAACAAAAGAAGGTGATAAACAAACTAGTCAATTCCCTAGGACCAAAAAGGATAATATGTCATCTCAATCAGGGTAGGAATAAGAGGGGGAATAATCACCACATCATGTGGATGTTGAGGATGATCCTATGGGATGGTTATCTCCCTTAATTGATAGAGCTACTGAGCAAGGTTCACTTGATGTGCCTAAAGAGGAAAATGTAATTAGTGATGAGGAAAATGTAATTAGTGATGATGTGGAAATCCCCAATCTACCTTTTTCTGTTAATACAAGGGTTGAAGAATATGATCAAAGAGAAATGGAACTAGAGAAGTTAAAAGCAGAAATTACTGAATTGAGATGTCAATTGAAGGAAAATAAAGAGAAAATTAGCCAACAAGAAGAAGAGATAGAAGTGCACACTATCATGCTAACATCAACGGAATATTCCAAGGAATATTCCCTATTGTTAGGAAAAAATTGGCCCCTTATGTACAAAACTAATGTGGAATATTCGATGACACCACCAAAATGTTCATAGATCCTTATGAATTGGGTGACGTCAACCTCAAAAAGCACGCAGGCACCGATAAATGGTTGGCCGCCTGGAAATGGAAAAATGCTGCTAGAAAAAAGGATGCCGAAATTATTTGTTGGTCGCTGCCGAGAATAAAAAGCACGTTGGGGGTTTTGATTTAAGTTGTCGACGGACTAGTGGGACCCACAGGGCCTACACACGTAAGTACCTACAAATAAATGTGCTTGGTAGAAGTTGAGAAATACCTCATAGAACCTAGTGAGCACCTGTAAAAATAACCTGTCACATAGAAGAGATAACAAAACACAACAATGGTGCTCTACTTGCCATGAAGCAAAAATGCATAAACAAGAATTGAATAATTAGAAAGAGATCAATCCTTATGAAATGAGATCAAAACCCTAAAGGTGAGTAATTAATAATTAATTAATTATTAATGGGCCTAAGTTTAGCTTAAGTGAAAATAAAGTAAAAGTGACTTAATTAATTAATCAATATGGTTAAATTAATTAATTAATTAAGTAATTAACCTATTACTCTAATACCCCCACTTAAGATGAACTTAGGGAGAAGCTAAAAAACTAAGGACAAAATGCATGAAAGTAAAGATGGGTCTCGACAACAAGGCCAGATGAGGTACCCAAATACAACCAAATATTTGTAAAGCAGAGAAAAGGAGAAAACCCAATGGGAAAAAACTCCTCTCCAAAAAGAGATGAAAGCATGCTTAAAAAAAACATGAAGGAAGGGCTCACAAATGCCCCCCAAGGAAAACTTCCTTTACCCTAAGCATAGATCACAATTGAAGATAGCATGGCGATGCCAAAGGTTTTGTGAAGATGTCTGCAACCTGCGCCTCTGTAGGAATGTACTCCAAGATGAGAGAACCATCCTGAATCAATTGCTTGATGAAGTGCATGTGGATCTCAATGTGTTTTGTTTGTTGATGCTCCACTGAATTGTGATAAATGTGTATAGCACTCTAATTGTCACACGAAAGAATAGTGGGACTATCAAAAGGAAACCCAAACTTTGTCATCAACTGTCGAAGCCATAAAATCTCTTGACTAGCTAACACTGTTGCTTGGTACTCAACCTCGGTAGATGATAATGAAATAGTAGATTGCTTCTTGCAAGACCATGTGATAGGACCAAAACCAAGGCAAAAAATAAAGTCAGAAGTGGACTTCTGATCATTGACATCACTAGTCGAATCTGAGTCAGTGAAGTCAACAACGTGAGGGGCTCCTAATGTGTAGTGAATGTCATACTATGTGGTGCCCTAAATGTAACTCAAGATACGTTTGGCTACTTTCCAATGGCTCCCATGAGGATCATGGGAGAATCTAGAGATAAGACAACCATAAAGGAAAGATTAGGACGTGAATGCATTAGGTACAACAAACTGCCAAACAATTGCCTGTATAATGTAGAGTCTACTAAAGGAGTAGAGCAAGTGGAAGACATATCAACACTTAACTGAAATGGTGTGGGGGTAGGCTTACAATAAAGCATGCCAAATCTTTGGAGCATATCAAGGGCATACTTTTGCTGATATATGGAAATCCCATCCGAAGACTGAATAAACTATAGACCAAGAAAATAGTGCAGAAGATTGAGATTTGTCATCTCAAACTGCTCCATCAAAGCTCTCTGAACACTCTGAATCATAGAGGATGAGCTATCTATAAGAATGAGATCATCATAATATAGCACAAGGATCAAAATATCACCCTCCTGAAGCTGAATGTACACTATGGGATCAAAATGACAGCGTGTGAAGTGAGAGGAAAGCAAAAAATAGTCCATCTTCTCATACCAAGCTTGAGGGATTTGTTTGAGACCATACAATGAACGTCGAAGTCTACAAACCAAGGAAGTGTCTTGCACAAAACCGTGAGGCTGCTCCATATAGATCTCCTCATGTAGGTCCCCATGCAAGAAGGCACTCTTCACATCCATCTAAAAAGGTGTCCATCCCCGTGAAGCTGCTAGTGATAGTATAAAGTGAGCAGAATTCATTTTAGCAACAGGAGCAAAGGTCTTAAAGTAATCAATACCGTCAACCTATGAAAACCCCTTTGCAACAAGACGTGATTTGTACTTATCTATCAAACCATCTATAGCAAACTTGGTACGGTACACCCACTTGCACCGAGCCAATTGACAAAGATCCCAAGTATTATTCTTCATCAAAGAAGAATAATCCTACTCCATAGCCCTATCCCACTTAGGGTGACCTGTCACCTCTAAAAACCTTTGAGGATCATCCAAAATGGCATGACTCAAAAGACTAGCACCTAATGTATGTGCACGTGTATGACGATAATTTGAAGGATCACTTGCCAAATATCCAGCTGCCTCTACAGTAAAGCGGGCCCACTTGGGAAAATGTTGTGTATCTGGTGGTGGATCATCATTTGCATCATCCTCAAGAGATGAAGAGGGAGGAGTAGGTAGTGAGGGAGAAGTTGGTGACGAAGAATCCATCAGAGGAAAGCACTCATCAAACTGGACATCTTGCTGAAACAAGACCTCTCTTGAATCAAGATCAAACAACTTGTATGCCTTAACATCCTCATAGTAGCCAACAAATATGAGTGGTCGGCTTTTCCTCTCCATGGATTTCTTTTGAGCATCAGGAATAAATGCCCAAGCCTCACTATTAAAAAATAAAAAATGTAGAAACATCGAGCTTGACATGGGTCCAAGCCTCCTCAAGATTCATATGTCATAATGCCTTATGAGGCATCTAATTCTAAATATAATTGGCACAATTGACTATGCCATCCTAAAATGAAGAATCCATAGACTATGACTATATTATACAATTGGCCATCTCCTATAAAGCATTGTTATTTCTCTCAGCAACACCATTCTGTTGAGGGGTGTAAGGTACTGTAAACTGATGCTGCAAACCATGCTCAGTGTAAAAGTCCCTAAAATCCTGATTAACAAAATCACCCCATTATCTATGTGTATCCTCTTGATAGAAAGACTAGACTGCTTCTCCACAAATATCTTAAAGATCCTGAATGAAACAAAGACATAAGACTTATGCTTAAGAAAGTACACCCATGCACGTTTGGAGAAGTCATCAATAAATGTGAGCACATATTTGGCCCCTGAAATGAAGAAGTAGGAAAGGATATGATTTCATCATGTACCAACTCTAAGGGTGTCTTAGCATGTGTGGCTCTACCCGTAGGAAAAGAATCCCAGTGATGTTTGCCAAGTACACAACCTCGACAAACACCATGAGTACAACAAATCTATGGGGGCCCAATCACAAGTGCCTTTGTACTCATCTATTGTAGATATCTGTAACTAACATGGCCAAAACACTCATGCCAAACCCTACTCATTGTGTCTGCATGTGCTATAAGAGATGAACCTGAACCATTTGTACTCTCAAATCCATCAAATATGTATAAGCGAGATGCAGAATCAACATTCCTAGTAGCCACAACCAAATTAGGATTATGTAAGTCTCGAATAAGCACAACATGTGGTGAGAACTCAACTGTCTTACTAGTGCCAGAATGGAAAATTTGATAAATGGAAAGGAGGTTTGTCAAAATTTTAGGAACAACAAATATATCATGAAGATAACCATCATCCAATGAAATAGAACCTAAACCCATAACTGTAAGTTGTGTAGAGTCACCAACTACAATTTGTGAAGTGCCACGATGGGCAAGTGCAGTGATAGACTCCTAAGTGTGTGTCATATGGTGAGAAGCACTAGAATCTAGTATCCATGTGAATCTTGAAGGTAATGCTTGTGCATAAAGAGCATGACCTTTCTCTGTGTTTGGGGAAGGTGATTGAGGTAAGGTGATATGATGTTCTTGCATGGACTCCTCTAAAGCCTCTAATTGCTTCCAACACCTAGAAACTGGATGACCTTCCTTGCCACAAAAACTGCAAGAATCACCTAATTTCTTCTTAATCTTGGAGGAAGACTCACCAGACTTAGAAGATTTACCCTGCTTAGGGTTGGATTATGGTTTGGAATTAAACTTAGATGGTGGCTTGGAGGAACTCTCACTGCCTGTTAAATCTGTCTTTGACTTCTATTTCTGCTTCTGCTTCCCCCTGAGATGTCTGAACTACCAATGCTTGGTTCTTTAATCTTGGAAGAGAATCCAACTGTGTTAGCTTGGCCTGCTCACATGTCAACCGGTCACAAAATACCTTAATGGTAGGCATGGTAAATCATGGACCCAAAGCATCCATGGTGGAATAGAATGCAGAAGAGAATATCTGAAATGAACCTCAAAGCTTAGATAGAATCAACTATATACACTCGATGTTTGTTTTGTTCTTACCACAACCTCATAACAATGATCTGAGTGATTTGAATTTCATCAAGAAATCCTCAATAGATGGAAATGAATCAAGTACCAAGGTGGTCAATTTTTCCTAAATCTTAAGTGCCTTGAATTGATTAATGGTGCCAAAAAGATCATGAAACTTAGTCCACATAGCCTGAGGAGTTGTGCAACCCTCCAGGTGAAGTAAAAGACTGTCTGTAACATGTAATGATAGCAAACCCATAGCCTCATCCATTTTGTTTATGTGTTGTAGATTCTCAAATGGACATGTCAACTAAGGCTGATTCTCATCCAAATAGGTCCATAACCCCTTTGACATGAGAAGTCTAGACATAAGTGCCTTCCAGGTATGATAATTATGTGGGGAAAGATGGTCAATTGACGAGTGGTCCACCATGATGTTTATGGTTTTTAAATATGTTTAATGATATATTTTTCTATTTTATAATGTTTATATATAGAAATCAAGAAAAAACACCCCCACAACACAAAAAACCAAACCCCATTACAAAGTTGAAAACTAGAAAGCGTGAAAAAAAATTCACTTCAGATAATTTTCTGTGTACTTGGTAAATTTTCTAATGAAATAGATTGTATATCTAAAAATATCATTCGAACACCTTTCCAACGCCGATTCGTTTTCAAAATTTGGAGTCTGTATGCAAAAGTTACACCCCCGAGAGTGCAAAAAACAAGTTCTAACTTTGACTAGCAATAAAGGCAGTAAAACAAAAAAATCAGGTAACAAAACTTACACCACTATGTTTTTCCTAGAAATAGCTTTCCGATGCCTATTTTTGTGCACAAATATAATATCGTATGCAAAAATGGCATTCGATTTTGCAAAACAGGTCTAAAAAGCATGAAATTTAGCCCTAGTGGCTCCTAGGTGGCGACCTGGTGGCCAGTCGGTGACACTACTCGACCTGGTAGCAATTAGGTGGCAGTGACCCAGTGACACTGTGGCAGAGGAGGGTGGAGGTGAAGCCATTTGGAGAAACCGCTGGCAGCTTACGCTAACCCCATGTGACCAAGGTTGTTGTTAAGAGAAACTGCTAGCAAGTAAAGTGTGACTAGCCAGTTGGCGGTGTTTTAACCCTAACAACCCCCTTCAATGCATGTCAATGTTTTTCCTTTGACCGCGACAGCTACCTTGACTCGGTCGGCCCTCAACTGTAAAATTTTGTTGCCCTGCATAAATTTTTTTTATGACAAAGTCATACAGTACAGCTTGTACGACTCAAATACCAAAAAAAAATTGCCTTAGAGGTTACGGGGGCCAAATTCAACAAATTTATAGTCAATTTATAGGTTCCCAGGCCTTTTGAGCATGATGGTGAGGTCCATTTGGGTCGAAAATGCTCCAAAAATGCAAGTACCTCCGAGATCTAAAAAATCCCAAATCTTTAAACCCTTACAAATTTGACATCATGAATCCAAGTGTGACAAAACAAAGGTCAATCTTAACTAATATGAGCATTTTGGACATAATGGTGAGGTCCAAATTGACTCAAAATGCACAAAGTATTCGCTTTCAAGACAGGATCCCTCAAAAGATGAATAGGAAGCGGCAGATTTGATGCTTTGATACCATGTAGAATTTGAGAAATACAACCTCACAAAACCCAGTGAACACCTGCAAGCAAATAACTTGTCACGTAGAAGAGATAACAAAACACAACAATGGTGCTCTACTTGTCGTGAAGCAAAAATGCATAAACAAGAATTGAATAATTACAAAGAGATCAATCCTTATAAAAGGAGATCAAAACCCTAAAGGTGAGTAATTAATAATTAATAATTAATTAATTATTAATGGGACTAAGTTTGGCTTAAGTGAAAATAAAGTAAAAGTGACTTAATTAATTAATCAATATGATTAAATTAATTAAGTAATTAACCTATTACTCTAACAGTGCACACTACAATTTTAGAGAAAAGAAATCAAGAAATTGTGAATTTTAAAATGCAAATGGAAAAAAAAGATAAGATATTTGAACAATTGCAATTTCAGATACATCAGTGGAATGAGGAAAGCAAAAAGCATGTGACTAATTTGTTTGAAAAAGATAAACAAATCAAAAGTTTAACAAATAATTTCATGCAATTATTTACTACTTTTGAAGAAGAAAACGACAAATAGAAATCTGAGCTCCATGCTTCCATAAGGAAAATTGTTGAATTGGAACAAGATATACAGGAAATTAATGTCAAGCCTACAATGGAGTCCAAAGAGTTACAAACTGAACCAACCATAATGGAATGGTTTCAAGTTCATATTCCTCCATTTTTGGTGACATGGATGGAGAGATGCTATTTTATGAGGCAGGTAGGAATATAAAATGCTAGGTTGAAAAAGGAGCTAGTTTTGTTAAAAGAATCATTTGGTAGGGTTTATCATGCTAAACAAGATGCTCGTCAAATTGGTGAGTTACTATTAGCTTGCATAAGGCCATCTAAATTGTATTCCATGTTTCTAAATGAGCAACTCTTGAGATGGAAACTATTAATAATTTACAACAATCGACCACATGATCTTGATGACAAAGAGTTTTTAAAAATATTTGTAGAATCAACTCTTGATCAACAAGATTTGTTGTGTGAATTCTTTGTTCGTAATTTATTTTTGGAGAGATACACAGATTTCTATGTTAATTTTTTTGTTGGTGAAGCTCAACTGAGGGAATTTCTATCTACTATGCGGAACCAAATTCAATGGCAGGAGCGGACAAGGGAGTATGCACAGGCAGAGAAAACTGTTGGACTCCAAATGTGACATCCTCATAGGAAACCTTCTGCTTTCAAAGCACAACTCCAAAGCCTTAATATTAAAGAAACTGTGAAGAGTAAATATAATAATAACCTTCGACTATGCTTTGAGCATTTCCGAAATCAAGGCCCAATATTGATAGGAAGAGCTTGGCATGCTTGTGAAGAGAGGTACACTCCTCTCCCCATGCATCTAAAGATAAGAGAGGTGATTTCAACCACTAACATTAAGTGGTCCTATAGAAGAGTAGAAGCCTTGGTTAATATTCTACAGCAACTTAAAACTGACTAGATTGGAATGAGATACAAACACCCATTACTTCTTTCACCAACCCTTGCAATGCATATTACCATAAATTAGAACTTTGAATTTTTTGAGAGATGGACAACAAGGGTTATGCTCAATGAGGGTTTCCTGAGAAATCATATGGATCTGGCTAGAGAAGCAGATGATTTTTATGACCTTAGTGCTAAGTATGAAGAGTTGAGCAAAAACAGGGGAAATTGAAAACATTGGATATAGCAAAGAGCAGGAGGACCTGTTCAAGCTTAGGAGAGGTGATGAGGTAAAAATAACCTCATAAATTTAATAAGTCGAATACCCTTCCTTATTCCTCACTGTCACTTTTACCCTGCCAATTATTTATCTTTATGATTAGTAATTGCTTGCTTTTTTTTGAAAAAATGTATAATCTTTATTTCCTAAAATTGATTGAAATAAGTTGACTAGCACTAACATAACGGTATAGTTTTTAGTATTGTATAGGTCAATATGCGCAATCAATCATTATGCTCAACCAAGTAGATTTTAAAGAAGACTTCAAGGCAGTTGAAGACAAGCGCAGGAAGTCTAGGCATTAGAATTTGAGGAACTGCATAATGGATCGAGTTTTTAAAAGGTTTATGTTATTTTTTGTTCAAAGACTTTGTGGATCACTTCGAGTCTTTTTAATGCTTTATGTTATGGACCTAAGTTTTTTAGTTAGTTAAATTCCATTGAAGACTTTTTCAGTGGTGATCTTCACCATCTGAATTATAGGATTTTGTTAGCAATTTTTGTATAAATATGTAACTGCCATAAGCAATGATATTGGATATCGTTATGTTGTCATAACGTGTTGTTAAAAACTATGTAGAGTTCTAATTTTGATATGAATAAAACAAGCTTTTCCCATCTCATTTTGAGTTATTAGTATTGTGCAATGGAATTACTTTGGATGGATTAAATTTGAAGATATAAAGTTTATGTGATATGAGTTGAGTGTAGTAGCACCCGAGAGTTGGCCACTCAAGGGACTATAAAATAGATAGATAAGTATTTTATTTTCAATTGTGTTGTTTTAATTTTGTACATGATAAGTGTGAGTGAATGTTATTTATGTGTGTTGAGCTCTATTAAGTTATTCCTGCAGGTTGTAGTTTGAGTTTATATTCTTTAGTTTTATTATTTGAAGTTCTGGAGCATGTACTCTGGTTGTTAGTTGTAGGTTGTTAAGTTTGTTTTTTGTTAACAACTGAATGTTAAAATTTGTTTTCATTTCGACTTATAGTTTTATCGTAAGTACTTCTTTTCAAGTAATTTACATGCTTTCTAGCTTAATCATTTATGCTTTCTAGTTTAAACATTTTATGCTTTCTATTTTAGTCATTTTATGCTTTCTAGATGAATAAATTCTTACCTTCTAGTTTAGACAACTTTATGCTTTTTAGTTTAGTGACCTCTTTAGTTTAAGTTCTATTTTCAACTATCCCAAACATTTAGAAAATCTAAAACAGATAGTCAAGATGTTTCCTATTGCATATAGCCTCTGAACACTACCCGGTTGATACATTTGATGCATTTTTCAACTAAAGAGATAGGACATAACGACAACCTGTCACAACATATTGAGCAACTTGCACTTCTGCACCAACAACCAATCCACATTCTTCCAAAACTAGATCCACTGTTGTCGCATTCATCCTTTGAGCTTCATAGCATTTAGGCACACCATTGATCTCTCATCATGCCAACATCTCCCTTGCATGATCAATTCCACACTCTTTTGACATCAATGACACTTTCCATTAATTCCATCATCTTCACTTGCATGAGCAACTCCATTTCATTCCAAATCCTCTTCCATCATGCCAACACTCTACCTTGTATGATTTCCCCTTTTTGACATCAATGACAACTATATGCAAACAAAAGAAAACATTTTATTGGGTGCATAAGGCACAACCAATGGTCACGCTTCATTTGTAATTAATGGGACATGTGTGGGACAACATACAAAAAATCGGTGATGAGTTTTGAGGGAAGTGAGTCATGAAAAATGTTAGCAAAAATTTACAGTTTTGTGGCTGGAAAAATGTAGGAAGCGTCACAGGTACATGTAGCAAAGGCTATGTAAAAATAGCAAGGGAAAAATGTGGAGAAAAATGTTGTTGTAGGTTGCAATGGTTGTTGCATGCTTTGTAAAGGTTATTTATTGGAATTTTAATATATATTGCACCCTGCATTGGTGGATGTAGCCCAGTTTTGGGTGAACCACGTTAAATATTTGTGTTCTTCTTTTGCTATCCATAATTTTTGCGTGTTCTATCTCTCTTTTTTATTGATCAAATATGCATTTAACTGATAGAAATCTACCTTCTAACCCTAACAAGCAATATCAAAGTGGGTTGTGTTCTGTTATCCTCTGTAGGAAAGTCTCACGGTTGAGTGGGAGTTATGATAGATGAGGGGAAGTTGAAGGTTGACAAGTTCAAAGGGAAAAACTATCAGTTATGGAAGATATAGATGGAGGAATATCTATATTAGAAGGATTGATGGTGGCTATTGGAAGGGAAAACCAAGAAACCCCTGGCTATGTCTGATGAGGATTGGGATATTCTGGATAGAAAGGCACTTGGCAATATTCATTTGTGCTCGGCACAATCAGTGGCATTTAATATCTCAACAGTAAAGACAATTGAAGAGTTGATGCAAACCCTAGAAAAACTATATGAAAAGCCTTTAGCTTTGAATAAGGTATTTCTTATGAAGCGTTTATTTAATATGAGAATGGTAGAAGGTGGGTCAGTTACTGATCATTTAAATGAGTTCAATATGGTTACTAATCAATTAACTTCTATAAATGTAAACTTTGATGAAGAAGTTAGGGCTCTTTTAATTTTGTGTTCTTTGCCTGAAAGATGGAATAGATTGGTAATGGTAGTTAGTAATTCTATTTCTAGTTCAAATACACTCAAATTGGATGATGTTGTTGGTGTGATTTTGAGTGAGGAAATTTGTAGGAAAAGCTTAGGTGGTACATCCACATTAGGCAGTGTTTTGAATGCAAACAGTAGGGGCAGGACGAAGGAGAGAGGAAAGGATTCTAGACGTCATGGTAAGTCACGAGGAAAATCAAAGGACAAGAGGTCTGTTGGGTGAAAATTCTATAATCCCTTTACAAATTACAAAACTTGAATTTTCACCATAGTTATGCAAGATGAAATCTCTTCTCTTAGAAAGAGGAGGCACCCTTCTTACTACTTATGGAACTGAAAGGTAAACTATTCTAATATATACACTACATTAATCATATGGGGGTGTGTCACATTCATGATACTCTCTTTTTTCAAAGAATATTTTTACAATGTTCCACAATTTTATATTTCTTGATGCAATACAACTCTTAATAAAATCTAAGCAGTAATTACAATACTTCTAACTTGTTAAAGCATAGTCTAGGAGTACCAATGTGATAAAGATATGTAACCAAAAGGCTCACAGAGGCACAAAGTCATTCAGTAGTCTTCAACGATGAATTTTCAATGAAGTAACCAACAAACGTAAATGAAGCACAAAGTCTTCAATATACTTCACAAATAGATCCACAAGCAACATGAACAACTTCAAGTACAAAGCCTTAAAGATAATTCACCAATATTATCAGTAATTATGTGATTCCAAGTAAAAGGTGTAACATAAAGTCTACACAAATTATCTTGAAATCCTTTCAATCTCAATTTATAAACATTGCCAATTCAATCCAATAATAAGATAAACTTATGAGAATGACATAAGAGCATTCACATACGTTGAAATTGACCCAACTCAAAGTTTGGTATGCAATTTAGCCTTCTTTATTGATTTGAAAATAGTTTCACAATAAGAACTCAAAGTTTGAAAATTGCTTCACAAATGAGCAACACTTCGTTGCATAAGACAAAAGGTTCCTAATACAATAGAATCCCCTCATATTTATAGATGAGAGAAGAGAGCTAATCTAGGAAAAACCCTAACTAACTATTGACTTATTCAAACATGATATCCATAACTGTAGGAAAACATGTCCATTTTTACATGCAATTACATTTTACAAAATGACCTGTAAAAATGTCAAAATTATTTACATAAAGTGTAGAGAAAGCATAAAAATCTATACATCTTTGGAAAAATAAGAATAATTTATGGTTCCTCACTCTTGGCTTGGGAATCTTCATATTTCTTCATAATCTCCTACATTTTTGCCTGATTCAGTCCAGCGGTATAATGAATGATTGTGTGAACCTTTGTAATAGACTTCTTTGCAGCAGAGAAAATCTTCTTACACCTATCCAAATGCATCTTGAGATTGTCCAAGGTTAGTTGTATGTCAAAAAAGAATCCATTGAAGTCAATGAGAATGATTCATCTTCCATCTATTTCTAGATAGCTTCCTTGTAAACTTGGACAATCTCGCTTGTCGGGAGAAAGGTATGATCTTCATCAAGAAGTCTCCCGGGAAGCTCTTCAATTCTACTCACCAAGATAACTCAATGTTCTTCAATATCTTCTTGTACACTTTGAGCAGCTTTGATGGGATTCTTGATGACAAGTATGCAAATCTTAATAGACTCTTTAATCTCCACATACTTTTCTTTGTTGGGAATGACCCCAACTTGTACTAACTTACTCAGTTTCACCTCCTTTAACTGAAACCATGATTCAAGATCTTATTCCATTTGCTTTTGCTCAGTAGAAAGTGTACTACTGTTTTATCTAGCTCTAGATCAATCTTCTCCAATGCAATAGTCATGTACTTTGAGCCTTGTTCAATTATTCTATCAACAAACTCATAAATGATCTTGCCTTTGGAATAACATTTTTCAACCTTTTGAACATTTGGTTCCTCAATACTCATCATGGCCATTGGTTTTACCTTCTCTTAAGTTCCTATGATTTTCCTCAACACTGACGCATAACTTTCAACCTTTTCCTTGTACATGAACTTAGCTTTCTCCATCTTATCAAGTCTTTCCATCAAAGCACTTAAAGATACTTGAGAATCTTCTTTGGCACTTACATTAGTGATTTTCCCAAGTTCAATTCTTGTCATGGTATAATCTCCCATACTGACTTCACTCTTACCTTGTGGAGGTGTTGCAATATCCACATATTTATATCCAAATTTATCGACATGCAATCTAGAGTGAATCTTTGGCTTTTTCCTCCCCTTGGGTTTTGGACGTACTATCTCCTCAAGATCTAACTCATCAAGAGAAACCATCTTCTTCTTTTGTTTAGAAACTTGTGAGACTAACCAAGGAGGAATAAATGAAGCATTACCTTCTTGAACTGTTGATAATTCCTGTGTGGTAGCTACATATATAGAAACAAGTGTTGTAGTCAAAATTGGTTTTGTTTCAGTCATCACTACTCTAGGAGTTTGCATATTTGATGTATCTAGCAATGACTCTCTCATAAATCGATAAAATTGAGCTTGTGATGAAATATCATATGATGGTGAAGATAGACTTGGAATTGATGATGGAGAACTTGAGGAAACATCAATACTTTGCAAATTTCATCCAATGGAAGGGGTGGAATGAATTGAATGCACTGATGGGGGAATTGTTACTTTCAGTGCATGCAAACCAGCTATAAGTGGAGGTGAAGTAGGAAGAGGCAGTGGAGGAGAAGTGGGAATAGGAGGTGTGGTAGGAATGACGAGTGATGATGTATGTGGGGGATCTTCAGTGATGTTCTCTTATGGAGAAAATTGCATTTCCTCATCATGCCTTTCCTATTCCTCATTATATTCCTCTTCTTCTCAATCTCCCTCTGATTGTTCATCTTCTCCAAAATATTCACTTTCAGCTCCTCCTTCTTCTTCAGGTTGTTCTTCTGATTCGGGCTTTGGTTCTTCTTCAACAATTTGTCCTTCTTCAGTAATGTGCTCATCTTCAGTAGTGTGCTTCTCTTCAACATCTTGTCTTGTACTCTTCCCACAGGTGAATTTAATTTTGGGTCCTCTGCGTGAAGAAGAGGGAGCAACACTTGCTTTATGCTTAGTTCAGAGCTCTTACTGTCAGCTAGCTTCACCTTTTGATACCTCTCCTTAGACTCTATCCTGAAGGGCTTCAATTGAAAACCATGCCTCTGTAGCCACTCACTTGTATTGTGCAAAATAGGAGTGAGCCTTTGTCGAATAGAAATATTCTCTTTTTTAGACCATTGAATTGAAGGCAAGGGCTTCCTTGCTATCTCTTTTCCATCATATGCATAATTCAAAATATCACCAAGATCTTCAAAATATTTTGGAAGATCTGCCAGGCCTAGATCATTGATTTATTCCACTATAAGTCTACAAAAATCCATTTTCCAGATGTCTTCCTCATCTCTACATTCTTCCCATATGTCTTCAAAGCGATAAACATGAGTATGACCCTTCTTGATCTTTCTTTTTACATCTTTGTAGTCAAAATAATGCCTATACCTGTATGATATTATGGTCATAATATACATCTTTGCGGCTACTAATTTGGCCTTTTGTATACATTGAATTGAGTATCTTCCAATAGAAATTGGAAACCTAATGCCTAGCTTATGAATAGCCTGGCGTTTTGTGTGTACTGTGATGAGTTATTTGCATAACTCCATTAACACCCACTTTTCGGAAGGATACCTTGGCAACATATATGGGCATTCGGTGTAGCATCCTACTCTTAAGTATGTAAAGGTGGGAAACTACAAGAAAACACATCCATACTTGTTGACAACTTTCCAAGTCTCATCATATACTCTTTTCTTTTCGAAGGTTGGGTCAAAATTGAAAAGCAATGGTGTGAAGAAGGAATCATTCACTTTTTTGAAGTGCTTAATGTTTCCTCTCAAAGTGATTTGAGGATAGAACTTATGTATTGGCACAAGAATCCTATTTCCTTCTGTTAAAAAACCTGGATATGCCTCATTGTAGCTGCAACATACACTAGATATGAGGTCATATAGAATTTTAGGGTTGATTGCACATTGATTAGTTGTTCATGAATCTCATTGCTGATTTGTGCACCCCAATAAATATGTGCCTTCTTTCTTCTGATGACCCTAATGTATTCATACATCCATTCCTAAAAAATTGACAAGGCTGGTAATCCTTTCACTCTGCTTAGTAGAGTGGTCATGTCACGAACATCTTCTTTGAAGTCACTACGTGGAAGATTCTTAGGCCATCTGGAAATGGTGGGCCTTGGAGTTTCAAACTGTAACGTATTGATCAACTGCTTGGTTTCATTTTAGTTCTTTTCATAAGACTCTTGAGCACATTGAATAGACATATTTTTATACTTATCCATGGTTGGGACTTTGAAGAGTACAACGAAGAAATCCACATCTGACCTCATCATTATTTGCCTAGAAGAGTCTTTAACACTCCTGTCATTTCTAACATAGTGTGAGACAATTTGTAGAACATATTCTGGGTAGTGAGCCACCATTGGAAATGAGGCTACTCAATGAAGATTGTTGTGAACAATGACTTGAAAATCTCCTTTCAAGGGCTATTTTTTGTTATCTTTGTATGTAGTGTTATTTACCTAACCTAAAAGATACAAAACATAAAGCAAAAAGAAAAAACAACACTTCAACACCTTAATGATTAGCCTATGTTAAGCTCAAACGAAGAAAGATGAAAAACCAGATTTATACCTTGTATGAGTTGATCTCCTTGGTTGGCCCTTTGATATTTGATGAATGTGTGCTCCTTGATGGCAAATGGTCTAAAAATGGATGCAAAATGATCTAAATTAGATGATGAATGCAATGAGCTATTTGGGTATTTTGATAGATGAATACAAATACAAGTGATGAGAGCTTGAAACATGCACAATGGAGGATGTGAGAACATGAAAGTTGGATAGCTTCAGCTTGAATTGCAAATGTGATGAATAAATGAATTGAGAGAAAATATTCCATTTTAAGGGAAGAATCTCTAGAGAAATGGATGATCAAGATTTTTCCAACATGGGCAAGATGAAGGGTTGTGGTGAGTTTAGAACTCACAATCCCTTACATCTTGCCATGTCGAGGAGGAGATATCACAAGGACAAGTGAGTTGGAAAAGGGACATGTGAGGTGGAGGTACTTGTAAGTACCTTGGGATGGGGAGAAGATTTCATCAAAAAAGATCTTCTTGTCCCTATGTGGGAAGGATGTTGACATGTGAGGAATTTTAGAATTCTTCACACATCATCATGGGGAAGAGAGAAGTTGGAGGAATAAATGTGAATTTTAAATTCACATGATGAGAAGTACCTTGTGGATAAGACAAAGTCCTTATAAAGGAAGTTGAAAAGTACCTTGTGGATAAGACAAGGCCCTTATAAAGGAAGCCTTTGTCCCATGTGACTAATGTGACAAGTGAGGGAATTTAGAATTTCCCAACAACTTGCATGTGGAAGAGAAATGCATTGAATGAATAAATGTGAATTTTAAATTCACATGGGGAAGAGGTCAAGGCTTAAAAGGGAAAGCACTTATGAAAGGTTGACTTGGAGTACATGCCAAAGATGACATGTGATTAGATTAAGGTTGTGCAAACAGGTGATTAAGAAGATTAATGAGGGATTAGAGAAAAGTGGACAAATATTGAAGATGTGACATTAATCTTGATTAAAGGTGTGCACATCCTAATCATGGATTAATTAGACTAATCCAGATTAGAAGGTGGTTATGGAGGATGTAACAAGGAGAGAGAAAAAGAGGAATTTAAAATTTATTTAAATTCCAAAAGGATGAATGAACAAATTAAATAAATTGATGTATTTATTTAATTTAGAGAAAGGATGAAAGGCAAATACTTTAGGAACCTTGGGGAAAGGTTAAATATTAATTAAATAAATCATTCAATTAGTATTGATAAAATAGGTGGATAAAAGAGGTGGATTTGACCATATGGGAGTGGTCAAATTTGGATGTCTACATTTTGCCCCTCTTCAAAATATTGTTAGAATAATAGTGTTTCAAAGAAAAATAAAATGAAGATCACTCTATAGAGGAAGCGACTAGAAAATGATGCCCCAGCATGGGAGGAGTTATGTGAGCTGCCTAAATGGAGGGAATTGAAAAGGGATGCCCCAATCTTGCAAGGGAATGATCATAATGGAGGAATGGAGGAAAATGGTAGGGTATGCCCCTCAAGAGGGTGGTTGGGGAAGAAAAAGGGGCCCCAGGCGACTTCTCGATATGAGGAAACAAAAGGTATAGTTGGATAGGGCTCGAAAAACCATGAAGATTGAATTTTGAATGGAGTCAAATGGACACACGATTTGCAAATGGCAGCCCCAAGAAGTTAAAAGATTAATTGAACTAAAAGAGGTTTAAATAAAAGGTAAAAATACCCTTCAGTTAAAAAAGTTAAAATGGAGGGAAAAAGTTACATATAGTAATTGTAGAAATTACTATTGCTCATTTGCACAGCTAGCAGTTGAGTGAGAGAGAGAAGAGGAGAGGAAGGAGACGAGGATGCCAAACAATGTGGATGATGACATCATCCACTGGGGGGATGAGGTACAATGTTTCTTCCACAAGCGTACGGTTCTACGCCAGGTTAGGTTCAAAACCCTCTTTGTGATTTTAAGCATTTTTGTTGTATATTTTTGAATTTTAATATTTTTTGAAAACATGTGTTTTAGGATTGGGGTAGTTTAGAAAAATGGGTTGGGGATGAAATTTCAATTTCATCCAGGGGGTAGGCAGAATCGTTTGTTAGAGGTGAGGGAAAGGGGGGTGAATTTTCCCAATTAGAGGGTAAATACACTCAAAAAAATAAAAAGAGCCGCCCGAAAAAGGAAAAGGGACATCAGGGGAGGGTGGATTTTCCTTGGGATCGGGAAAATCCTCATGAAAAAACTGTTAGGGGGAACATGGGCGACTCTTCCCAGACGAGGGGCGACCTTGCCTAAAAGGAGGGCGACCTCGCCCCAAGAGGGGCAACCCCGCCGAGGCACGACCACCCATCCGGGGGCAGGTTCGCTCACCTTCCAAGCGGGCTCGCCCATAGGGCAAGGCGGGTTTTCCCACCTCCTAGGCAGGCTCGCCCACAGCCAGGGTGGGCTCACCCATCAGAGGGCAAACAAAGGAGGAGGAAAAAAAGAAGAAAATACCAAGTTGAAAACAAGAAAAATAAGACGAATGTGGACAAATTAGGTAAATTTATCCAGAAAAAGGAGGAGAAATTAGTGAAAAGATAACCTGAGGCCGGGGAATGGAAAAGAGGAGGAGATGAGGGAAAAGATAAGATGATTGATATGTGATGCGGTATGGTTGCAGTGGTTTGACAATTTGCGGACACGCGAGAAGCAATCCGAGGTGTTGGAGGCGATGATAGCAGCCATGAACGGAGCAGACCATGAGGCTTTGTCACAGGAAGGGCTGCTACATTTACTGGGATACTTGACCATTAGAGCTCATCGAACGATGTTGACAACCCTTATTGAGCGCTAGAGTTTAGAGACTTTGACTTTGCATCTCCCAATAGGGGAGATGACTATGACATTGGAGGACATATGGTAGATACTAAGGCTACCTATAATAGGCTTCCTGGTGAGTGCAATGACAACAGAGGGAGCAGAGTTGGATCATACCCTGTTGGTGTTGTTTGGACTAGATGACCTTCCTATGCAGAGGTAGAGGTTGGACATAGATAGATGTCTGGTGTTGGGGTGCCACCATTACCACTATATCTATGTGGGTTGATTAGTGGATTGCTGTTACCAGGCTGGAGTAGATGTTTCTATAGCCTAAGCTACATGGAGGTGATCTGACATATCGTCGAGGGGAGAGAGGGGGAGTTTGCATGGGGTACATGCATACTAGCACAACTCTATAGAGACATGCACTGCATGTGTTACCGAGAGGCGCTCAACATGACACAGGTGACACTGCTACAGGTATGGGATTGGGAGCACAGTAGTGTTGCCAGGCCAGAAGTGGTGAGAGTAGGAGAGGAGGATGCAACAATACCAATAGTTTATTGGTATGGGGCAGAGTATGGTTGGGTGTGGCACCATGAGGGCTCCGAGGATCTGTATAGATGGAGAAGGACATTGGATGACCTTGAGGAGGAGCATGTAGTGTGGAGGTCGTACATGACATGACAGTTTTCTGGATGGAGGAGGGATGAGGAGAGATGCAAAAGCTATTTCTGCACTAGGTGCTACATAATCAAGAGGGAGCCATGTACCATGGAGGCACATAGGCCAGACAAGGTGACCAGACAGTTTGGACTGCCACAGGACATTCTGTGTAGACCAAAAAGATTTCAACGGATCTTGCGAGAGTGACCATGGGGAGAGCTGATTTTGTCGAGGTTTGCGAGAGAGCATTGAGAGATAGTGTAGCTGGTACCTTACCTAGGTAGGATTGAGGGGGAAGTAGAGGTGGGAGTGATAGTTCGATACATCGCATTGAATACCCATCACTGACCCCCACAGATTACCCTAGAGGAGCTGATTGTGGAGGCATTGGGGTTCAAGCCAGAGGATGAGTTGCGATTGGCAGGCTAGAGGAGAGGGGGGAGGAGGGGACAATAGAGGGGAGCCCAGGTGGCAACTAGAGTAGCAGGAGAGAGGATAGGGGACATTGGGACAACAAATCAGGAGGAAAGAGGATAGGGAGAGGCTAGGGCTGCAGGTCAGTAGGAGAGGGTGGGGAGGAGGAGGCAACAGAGGAGATCCCGATTGGAGATCGAGGTAGAGGAGGAGAGAGATGAGACAAATGTGTAGATGATGGATGAGAGAGGTGAGGAGGTAGTTGGAGCAACAGGACAACAAGAGAGAGGAAAAGGAGAGGCTGGGGCCATAGGATAGCAAGAGAGGGTGAGGAGGAGGAGACAACAAAGGAGAGCTTGGGTGGAGATTGAGGCAGAGGATGAGAGAGATGAGGTAGATGTGGAGATGATGGATGAGAGAGAGATGAGGCAGAGGAAGAGGTGATGGATATGGATGTTCATGATATTCCCCCATTAGCCATGATACCACCGATAGCAGAGGATCTGACTATACTGTTGAGAGGGGTTGTGGTGAGATTACAGATTGCCGAGCAGAGACTTAGAGATACAGAGGCGACGAGATGTAGATTAGAAGCAAAGGTGAGCATGTTGTGAGCAAAGGTTTCTAGAGTGTGAGTAGAGGGTGAGAGGGATTTTGGGGACTTAGTCGACATGACATCACAATGTGTGGAGGAGATACAGGCAAAGAGGGATGGGTTGCAAGCCGAGGTGAGCCAGCTAGAGGGCAAGAGGGATTTTGGGGACTTAGTCAACGTGACATCACGATGCATGGAGGAGATACAGGAAAAGAGGGATGGGTTGCAAGTCAAGGTGAGCTAGCTATGGGAAGAGGTGACTCAGTTGGAGGGAGAGGTATCTAGAGAGCATGAAGAGGCGGTGGCTGCGAGATGGGAGCGAGACAAGCTAGAGGCAGTGGTGAAAAATATTGCAGGTGAGATGACAATGAGAGCTTGGAGGATCGACAAAACAAATATCAATAGGGACCAAGGTAGAGGCAAAGAAGGACCTAGATGATTTGAGGATATAGGTGGAGGGGCTACTGAGAGAGAGGAATGAGTTGATATGGAAGCGAGATGAGCTCCATGAAAAATTCAAGGTAGTAGAGCAGACAGTGGGGGACATGGGGCTAATGCAAGAGAGAGAGGAGGTTATAAGGGCCCAGGTGCAAACCTTGTAGGAAGAGAGGGATGCAAGATAGACACAAGTGCAGACCCTCCAAAGTGAGAAGGACACAACACGAATACAGGTGCAGACCCTATAGAGGGAGAGGGATGCATCAATGGCACAAACACAAGTTGCAAAGAGAGAGAGATGCAATACAAGCTCAGGCATAGGCAATGTAGGGTGAGGGTGGTGAGACGAGGGCAAAGGTGTAGAGATTGTAGGCACAGATATAGGCTATGCAGGCTGTGAGAGGGACATGGCCACAAAATAGGTGTCATGGATGGGGGCAAAGATAGATCAGCTGAGGTTGGCACAGGATGCATGGGCACAGGAGTGGAGATCCATATGTGAATCCTGGGATAGATACAGGGGAGAGCAGGATGCAGTCAGATATCAGGCAGTGGAGCAGGATGAGTACATGCGAGAGGCCAACTATTATATGGCAGCCTACCATACAACAGTGCCAAAGGAGCGATGAGCATCTCCCTACATTCGAGCAAGGCCTCAGATGCCAGCCCCATCCCAATCAGGAGGGACATGTATCCACAAATACAATAATTGGAGAGAGACTCCTCCACACAGGGGGGTTCCAAACTCACTCTAGAGATTAGATGTGGGCAGCTCATAGTAGAGAGGGGAGAGGATAGGTGACAGGATACTAGTTTTTGACAGGTGCATGATGGATGTACAACACAAAGTAGTAGAGATCATAGTTGATCTAGAGCCTTGTATTTGTACTTTATTTGATGATATATGTTATGGATATGTATTTTGGTTATATGATGGACATTATTATGGACTATGTGATGGACATTCATATTTTAATTTTTATATAATATACGACAACCCTTATTGACACTATGTTATGCGTATATGATTGATGATTTTATTTATGCATATGTATGTGTTTATGCTTGTATTATGGATGATCATTATGAGATGGTGTATGGATATGCATATGATGATCTATGTTAATGCTTATATGGATGAGATAGATGATATATATGATGACTAATGTATGTGATGCAGGATGTGATGGATGATTTATGAATTTATATGCTATGTGGATGGATCTAATGATTTTTGATGTAGGTGGCAATGGATGCAATGTGTTAATGATATGGATTAATGTGGGAATGAATGGATAATGAAATGAATTTAAGATGCTTGGAATAACCAAATATGATTAATCTAAACAACTTACTATGAAATAATGCAACAAACCTATATTGTGACATGAGATGCAATTGAATTCCTTACAAACACTAATAGATAAATGAAATGCAATGCAGATGGTAAATGGACTTTGTTTGTGATCATGCTTGCTTTAGCTTATATAAAATAAAGGTGTGTGATATGTGAGTGAAATGGCCTAACATGGAATGAAATGCATCATGAACATGAGTGTCAATAAGGACTTGCATAGTAACAAGGGTAGATGGTAGGCGTGTTGGTTTAATGGCAAGTACTTTCCCTGTAATAATTACAAAATTAAGGGAAAATGGGTGTGAAATTGCACCTATCAAGAACCATAGGTATCTTGAGAAGAAGAAAAGGTGGAAGGGATGAATGTTTGCACAACCAAAATCATAGGTCCTAGGCCGGGTATGGATGCAATGCAACAAAATTGATCATGAAATGCAATCCTAATGTAATTTTCCATTTTTGGACCACTGATTTTTGCTATAGCATAAGACACCAAGTGCTAGGGTATGTGAAACCAAAGCAAGTTAGTGTCTAATGCATAAAACAAACACAATAGAGAAGAAGGCTATCCCAAAACCCCAAAGTCGTGAAGACGTTGCTCGAGCCAGGCATTGGGATAACCACAAGCACAAAGGGATGCCCTAGTGTAACACAAGACCTCGAGGATCTTGGTGGGTACTACGTGGGACAGCCCAAAAGAAAACAACAAAGCAAAAAGATCAAGATATGCCCCTATGTTAACTGATCAAAACACACCATAATATGATAGATCATGGCAGCCTTGACAAGTTGTGTTAGAGAGCTCAAATGATAAACAAAAGCCAAAAGTATCAAAAGACCTCAATCAATTTCAAAAAATCCTTTTCCATAAGATCAAGAGGATGGATGGGGTTGATGAGGTTTGTTAAGAGGATGTATCCTATTGAGACTAAAGATGGATACTAAACTAAAAGATCGATTATGACACAGGAGACTCCAAAACCGATTGAATCTCATGATACGAGTGGCTCTCATTTGTGAAGAACTAAGGAGATAAGGACATACTTGACAACACAACACAAGACACAATATTGACACACCCTAATGACCTAGGGGCTTGGGGGTCGATCAAAGATTAGCCTCGCCTAGATGAAAACACAGAGCCCTCGTAGTTCAAGAAAAGACCATGGATAAAAGCAGAAAGAGGACTAATGGAGATGAGTGATGGAAAAAAATGACAAAGATACACAAAAGAAAGCAAAGCAAAGCCCCAGGGTTGGATCAAATGATCAACCTTTCCTATGTGAAAGCGTAGGGGCAACGTAGTTCGACAAAGATTGACCAGGGATAAGAGCATAAAGGGGAAAATGGAGACCCCGGTGGATGACCAAAACATGATGGAAAAAATGCCTCGGGGCGGATCAAAAGATTAACCTTTCCTACGTGAAAGTGTAGGGGCAATGTAGTTCAAAAAAGACCAAAAAAACTGACATGTCGGGATGGGATCTAAATGGAGACTGACACGATGGAGGGATCTAAATGGGAGCGAAGGACCTACAAGATGACAAGACTAATGACACAAGCTCATATTAGGATAAAAGCTCAGGATGATTGATAATAGATGAAGTTTGTCCAATGCTCAAAATATACCAAGCGACTAGGTGAAGGATGTGGATGAAAGGATATGATTGATGGGATGATAAGATACGAGATCAGAGTGGATGGAAGCATAAAGTAAGTAGGACACAAGGTAGATAATGATTAAGCCCTTTACGAATGGCATCTATGACCAGGTTTTCACCAAATGTACCTATCCAAGGTGCCACCAAGGGTGATTTTCACCATAGGATGAATTATTTCTCTTTACTATTTTTGGATTTTTTGTATTTTTGATAATTTTTTTACCCTTTTTTTGTATTTTTTTGAATTTTGCAGGATAGGATACACCAGCTGATTTAAGTGTAGAACCTTTTTAGGTGCATGATTTTAATAGGCTCCTCTAGGGACTCTCCTTTAGGCATAGCAAGTCTGTATGCCCTTGATCCGTACTTGGCTATGATGACATAAGGACCTAGCCAATTTGCTTCAAATTTTCCTTTCTTATCTTGGTCTTGCTAATTGCACTGATTCTCCTTGAGGACTAAACCACTAATGTTGAACTGGAAAGGATGAAACTTCTTGTTGTATCTTCTTTTTAGATGATTCTGATAGGCTTGAAGGTGGTCATATGCTTTGATCCATCTTTCATCGAGGAGTTCTAGCTAGCTGAGTCTTGCAACTCGAGCGTCTTCGTCACTGATAAGATTCTTCAAGGATATTCTCAGTGATGGGATTTCTACCTCAATCAACAAGATAGCCTCAGCCCCATAGATGAGAGAATATAGAGTGGCACTGGTAGGGGTGCAGATGAAAGTGCGATACACCCAAAGGGTAGGATGGATGTGAAGGTGCCAATATTGACTAGTATTGTTGATCACCTTTTTAAGGATTCCAATGAGTTCTGTTGGTGGCTTCCGCCTGACCATTACCCTGAGGGTAATAAGGCGTAGACCAAAGATGTTGGATGTGGAAAGTGTCAAAAAGGTGTTTCACGGCTTGGTTCTTGAAATGATTTCCGTTGTTAGAGATGATGGTAGATGGTATTCCATATCTGTAGAGAATATGGAAGAGGATAAATTTGGAAATCTAAGTACTTGTGATTTGTGAGAGTGGAATCGTTTCCACCCACTTGGTGAAGTACTTAGTTGTGGTAATGATGAAGGTATGGCCATTGGAGGATGGGGGATAAATCTTATCGATTAGGTGAAAATCCCACTGAGAGAAGGGCCATGGTGCTACAAGAGGCTATAGATCATGTGCTGGAGCATTTATCAGATCAACGTGCTATTGACAAGGTAAGTACTTCTTGACAAACTCACAAGAATCATGTTCTAATGTAGGCCAGTAATATCCTGCTCAAAAAATTCTCTTAGCCAGGGCCATGCCATTTGAGTGGGCCCCACATACATCACTATGTACTTCTATTAACATAGTATGGGCTTCAGTCTCGTTCAGGCACCGAAGGAGGGTTCCATCATACCCACATCGATAAAGTGTATCACCTACGATTATGTGGTGGGATGTTCATTGGATGAAATATTTTCTTGATTGTGTGTGAGATCGGGAGGTAGGATATTGTCGCGAAGGTAAGTGTAGATATCATGGTACCAGGGTGATGTGGGACCTACAACGTCACACACCATCTCACTCTCTGGGATATCATAAGTTGGGATTAATAGTTGTTCAACAAGGAACTCACACTCTGTTTTGTCTTTGGACATGTCAATTAGGGAACCAATGGTAGCCATGGCATCTGCTGCTTTGTTATGTACTCTTGGAATATGATCAAACTGGATGGATGTGAAATACTTTTTGAAGTCGTCTACCATGCGTTTATAAGGTAGTAGCTTATCATATTTTGTGAGAAAACTGATCTTTGACCTATTTGATGACTAATTAAGAATCACCAAAGACTCTCAAATGAGTAATACGCCATTGGATTGCAATCTTAAGGCCAGTAAGAAGAGCTTCGTATTCAGCTATGTTGTTTGTGCATGGAAAATCCAACCTGAATGACTTCAGTATATAATCACCCTAGGGGGTGATGAGAAAGATTCATGCCCCTGATCCGTTGTGTGTGTATGACCCATCAAACTACAATGTCCATGTGGCTTCTTCTGTTACTGTGAAGACTCCTTCATCAGGAAATTATGTTGTCAGAGGATAGGCATCTACCAAGAGAGTATCTACCAATTGATCAACTATCACTTGTCCTTGAATAACTTTTTGATCCACATATTCTATATCAAATTGACTTAACAACATGACCCATTTAGCCATGCGACCAATTAGAGTTGTTCTGGATAACAAATATTTGAGTGTATTAACCTTGGAGATGAGCTTTACTGGGTGGCTAAGCATGCAATGTCAGAGTTTTTGCGAACTGATGACCACGGCTAGGCAGGATTTTTCCATTGGGGAATAGTTAAGCTCATAACCCACGAGGGTCTGACTGATGTAGTAGATTTCTCTTTCCTTTGATGACTCATCATGTTGTGCAAACAATGCCCCTAGTGCCACTAAAGTAGTAGAAATATATAGCAGGAGTGATTTACCAGGAATTGGTGGCATAAGGATCAGTGGGTGAGCCAAATACTCTTTGATCTTGTCGAAGCTGAGTTGACACTGTTGAATCCACTTAAAGGCATTATCCTTCTTCAAGAGATGAGTAAATGGCTGACACTTATTGGCTAATTGAGCAATGAACCACCAGATGGATTGCAACTTACCTTGAAGGCTCCTTAACTGTTTGAGATTGCGTGGTGGAGGCATATCTATAATTGCATTGAATTTTGTTGGATCAACTTCTACACCTCTTCGGGAGACAATGAAGCCCAATAGTTTTCCTGATGTGATCCCAAAGACACATTTCTTAGGATTTAGCCTTAGCTTATACTACTCTAGATGCTCAAAGATCTTCTTGAGAACCATAGGATGTTCTTCCCTTGTTCTTGATTTTCCTAGTAGATCATCAACATAATCTTCCATTATGATGTGGATGAGGTCATGGAAGATAATGGTCATAGCTCGTTGATAGGTTGCTCCCACATTTTTAAGGCCAAAGGGCATAACATTATAATAGAAGGTGCCCCATGGTGTGGTGAAAGCTATTTTATGCTAGTCTTTAGGCACAATTCTGATCTGATTGTATCCGAAGAAGTCATCTATGAGGGAAAGCATCTCATGCCTTGCAGTGAGATCAACCAACATATCTATGTTTGGAAAAGGAAAATCATCCTTGGGACAAGCCTTGTTGAGGTCATGAAAGTTTGTACACACTTTGATAGCATCATTTGGTTTGGCTACAGGCACTACATTTGAGATCCATTCCAAGTAGTCAATGGGCCTTATGAATCCAACTTCTAATAGCTTCTCCAATTCTTTCTTAACCAGTAGAGCTACTTGCGGGTGCATTTTTTGGAGCTTTTGCTTGACAGGTTTGGCATCCGGACGTACGTCCAGATGATGTACTGCTAAAGTAGGATCAAGGCTTGGCATGTCCAAATATGTCCATGCAAAATTGATGATGCCTTCTTTGAGAAGTTTGGCGATGGTAGAATATTCCTCTTCTGACAATGCTTTGGCTATATATGTAATTTTGGAATCCTCCTCAGTTCCCAAAATTATTTCTTGTGTTTCCTCTATTAGGATGGATTATCATTTAGAGAGCTAAGTTCCTACAAGGGGAAGATGAACATCCCCATCTTCTAGCACCTTATCAAGGTTTTCGCCATCAGATACACCCTTTATTTTTACTTTTTCTAGGTCAAGAAGCACCTCAGGGAGGTTTTTGCTAGGTGACCCTTTTTGATTTTGCTTCTTTTTACTTTTGCGATTAGGGTGTTCATCTTCCCCCAATCCCATAAGATGTACGTACTGATCTACAGAAGGAAAGGTATCGATAGGTGCACTACCATGTAGGTCCCAGTCTATGAGTTTAGGATGTTTAAGGGATAGGATAATGGTGCAAATGTATAAGCAGTCGAACATGGAAGAGAGGTCAATGTGATCTACATCATCATATGCTTGTATGATGGATTCCTCCTCTGGGGAGATTGTTGCTCTCATTGACGTTGTTAGAGGCACTAAATGATGCTATAGGTCCCTTTTGTTTTGTGTCATGACCCAAGCCTGAGTATCTTGGTATTATTGTAGCCTCAATATGGTGTTTCCTTCCTTGCTCTTTGGTGCTAATCCCTCCCCCCTGATAATTGTACTTAGTTGCAAACTTAGAGGGCAAGGGATAGTTCTCCTAGAAATATTCTTTCAAAGGAGGGGAGGGATTAGGTTCCTCACAGTAGACCCATTGGCTTATGTCATCTTCTGGTGTGTCTTGTCTTAACCCAGGAGAGTGGTAAGTATCAGTTCCCACGTTCTTGGAGCTCAAAGTGATAGTCTTGTCTTTTGATTTTGGTGTAGACTATGAAGGTTGCCATATGGGTGTGGTGAGGGTGGCATAGTTTCCACCTTCAAAGTTGTGCGCATCTCATATTCACCACATCCCTTGTCAATGATCTAGACTTTAGTAAGGGTGGAATTAGATGTGGATGATGGAGTGGATGAAGTGGTGGCTAATGTGGTGGTAGATTAGTGGGATGAGGATGTATGCGACGGTCCCATTTACACTCTAGGACAATAGTGGGAATTAGGAAAAGAAGCTTCTAATGCATGGCAATATTCAAATGCTTGGGGATCCTCGTGTATGGTAGCTCCTACCCCATTGAATGGGAATTTTAGACATTGATGGTATGTGGATGGAATGGCCTGCATGGCATGAATCCATGGACAACCGAGGAGGAGGTTATAGGGGAGTTCCAAATCAAGGACATGACAAGTAGTGTATTGCACAACTAGAACAACCTGGATTGGAAGACATATTGTTCCTTTAGAATCATGCTTTGCATTATCATACGCCTTGATTGTGATGACTTGATTATTTAAATCAGCATGGGTGTATCCCACCTATTTTATGAATTTCAATGTACAAAGGTTTAGGGCATAACCATTATCTGCCAAGGCCCTCTTTATTTTATGCTGATTTACAAGAACCTCTAGATGGAGGGGACGATTATGATTAGAGTCAATGTAGGGCATGTCATTTTGGCTAAAACCTTGTTGATAGGTGACATAGAGGTGCCCTACCAATGCTTGAAATTGCATAGGGTCTATGTTATTAGGAACTTGGGTGTCCCATAAGGCCTTATTTAGGATTTCTTGGTGTGCGGGAGAAGACTTAAACAACTTTAGAATGGATATATGTGTCGAAGTCTTTCCCAAATGGTCAAGAATGTTGTATTGAGAACTCATAGATGGTGGTTGAGTGGATGTGGAGGCTCCACAGACTATGATGTGGGTTCGATGGGTGGTAACAACACATTGTGGGTCCTTGCATTTTACGTGTATCATAGATAGACACAGTTCTACTTGCTCAATGTGCATTACGATACCCTAATAATTGAATGACACATTCTTATAATTGATGTTGTTCATGGTGTTATCTTGATTATTGTTATTGCTAGGCCCTGGGTTTGAATATGATGTACTTGGGCTTTGGTTATGCTTAGGGAAAGCATTTTGATATATTTACAATTGAGCATTGGATGAAGGTGGCGTGTTGGCATCCACATGTATGTCACCTCAATCTATGAGATCCTGGATATACATTTTTAGACTTTGACACTTATTCAATGTATTCCCTTTAATATTTTGGAGCTCATAATATTGATTTTCTTTAAACTAGGTTGGTTTAGGCTTGGATTCATCGAGTGGCTTGGTCATAGGATATGTAATCGGGTAATTGGCTTGAAGAAGCCTATTAAACATGACACTTAGGGGTTCCCCTAGTTGAGTGAATTGATGTTTTCCATTCCCTTGGTTATTCTGATTGGATTGTTGGTTGGGACAAGGTGCCCCCTGTGACATTTCTATAGCATGAGGGTTTGATTGTTGAGGAGGATATTGCGACTTCTACGGAGCATTAGCCACTTGGACGTGTTTGGTGTTAGTGACACCATCATTGACACCATTTTTTTTAGTTCCAATAATGAGGCTTATCCCCGGATGACTTCTCCTTGTTAGAGTTAAAGATTTTGACTAGCCTTTTGGTGATAAAGGCCCTCTTAAGAATAGGACCTTTCTCCACTATTGCAGTGAAGGTTGTGACACAGTGGAGTTTGAAGTTGTGATCCATATTTAGATGAGAGTTTTCAATGAAGAAGGTGACCATATCCTTTTCCCTTAACAAGGATTTCATGCAACTAGCTAGGGCTTGCCATCTTTGAAGATAGCTTGCAAAGGTTTCTCCCTCACACTGCTTTTCCTTCAGGAGATCTAACGTGTTGATATCCTTCTCTAGATTAAAAGAGAAGTGGGAGACAAACTCTTTTGAAAGCTGTGCAAAGGACTTGATAGATCCCTTTTCAAGACCCATAAACTAGTAAAGAGCTATCCCTTGTAAATTCCTAGGAAATAATCTCATGAGATAATTGTCATTATGCACGACTTCTTGACAGTGGGCATAAAAATCTTTAAGGTGAGCTTTGGGATCTTCGGTTCCTTTATAATTATTGAATTTTGGCATTTCAAAATACTTTGGGAAATGAACCAATGAGATTGAAGGATCAAATGGGTAGGGAAAAATATCTTCAAACTTGAATGATTGTTTGCCGATCCCTGCTTGTAAGTCCTTTAACATGGCTTTGCCTTCTTCCAGGTCTTTATTGATAGGTGTCGTGGGGGTCAGATTGGATGGATTAGGCTGATTGTATGGAGGATACTACTGATATGATGAGGATGGTGCTGAAGTAATTGGATCATAAGTGGGTTGAGGTGTGTATGGAGATATTTGCTGGTATTGACTGGCATAAGCGGATTGTGGATAGACGTATGAAAAATATGATGAATTTTGATGGTAAGAGGTTGAAGCTTCTTGTTGGTATGGTGATTGCTATTGATAGTATGAACTGGATGGAGTACCTTGCTGGTATTGCATAGCAACTTGATAGTACGATGACATGGAAACCCCTTGCTGGTAAGGTGGTGATTGCTAATAGCAGGAGGTGGATTGAGAACCTTATTGATAAGGTGGTTGTTGTTGCATATAGGACGTGGATGAAATACCTTGTTGGTATGAAGGTTGTTGCTGAGCGTATTATGGATTGGATTGGTAATTGTATGCAACGTTGGGTTGTTGTGTAGTATTTGAAGGTGGTTGTGGGTTAGACGACTGTTGGTATGGATTCGTGTGTGATTGTGGAGGATTAGTGTAAAGTGGCAGTTAAGTCTGTGGTGGATTCTGAGAGGCCACATGGATATTTGGATTGGGATTAGATGTAGCAGCATAAGCAGTGTACATGCTAGGCGGATGGTAGAGATATTGTGTGAGAGGATTGCGCTGCATTTGCATAAGAATGTGTGTATGTTGGGGTGGCCGTTGTGTGGTGGATACTGATAAAGTGGGCGAGATGGGATGTTGTTGTGGGACTGCTGTAGAAGCTCCATGGGGTGGTTGCAGCGGATGCGATGCATTTTGTGTCACTTGATGTGTGGGTTGTGTAGGAATGGTAGTGTGTTGCTGAGGAATCATAACATTTTGTTGAGGAATGGTAACATTTTGTTGCATAATTGTGACATTTTGTTGTGTAGGTATTCGATGAGGTGGTTGAGATGAAACAACAATGGTAGCAATATGTTGTGGTAGTGATTGCATCACAATGGATTGATGGGGATTAACGAGAGGCTACTGAAATGCAGGGATATTACTGTGAGGTGGTGGTGGTAGATTGCCAACAGGTGTAGATCCTGGAGGTGGCATCAATGCAAGGATTGGGGTACCCTCGATGTTGATAGGTGGTTGAACAAGATGCTAAGGTGGGAGTGGTGGAGTGGACAAAATGTTTTGTGGCATGCCATAGGCATAGGGGTAATTAGGATCAGGTGGTGTCGTAGAGGTAGCGGATGGGAGGCGAGGATAACTGGCGACTTGGTGTATCACAACATTTCAAAACTTGGGATGATACCAATTCTCTATAGGTGGACCTTTAGGAACATACAAATTTCCTAAAACATTTTGTGAGGTTTGTAGATCTTGTGATGTAGGAAGGGACTAGGTGCCAGTATATTGTCACATATTGAAATTAGGCGGTGGTTTGACTCCTTTCATGATCAAATTAGTGAGAATCTTATCCCAATGCTTGTTGAGGAGGTGATCCATCATTTGAACATTAACGAGATTGCTTAGGTATTCATCAATGGTGACTTCAGGCTAATTAACCATGTTCTCATCTCTGGGTGGTAGTATTGGACTGTGATGATGCACCGTTATTGGGATCTTGAGGGATATTTGCACCATTTTTGGGATCTGGTGGGATGTTTGTAGTGTTGTTGGGATCCTAAGGGATATTCAGGTGGGAACCTTGGGCTTGTTGTTCAACCATTTGTTTCTTGGCTTGTAATCAAGTTTGAACAGGCATGAAAGTGCAAAACTGCTAGGTGAGTTAAGATGCGGTTAAACTCTAAGATGCAATGAATAGATGACCTAAATGATGATTGAAGGATTGATTAGTTTAGATAATGGATTATTTGATTGGATGATTGGATGATGATAAGGTTGGATTAGATTGATTGATTGGATTGTATAAGATTGGTTGATGAAACGATTGGTAAGATTGGATGATAGAAGGGATTCTAAACCAAGTTCAGAAATCACCCTAGGTGACTTAAGGTGTTGATTGATCAGATTAAGGATAGATAGATGATTGTGGAACTGAATCCAACTTTAGATGGAAGTGGATTGATTGGGCCGAATGATGATGACTGAATCAAGACGGATGGCGATCCTAAGTAGATGTAGGATGAAAATTGATTCAGACACCTAGGTCAATTTGGATAATAACTTCAAGTGAAGTTCAGAGGATTTGGATTGAGAAAACAATTAGGGATATGTAATTTAGAGATGTTTTATGATGTACCTATATGATTCATATGATGAACAAATGACCTTTGAAGAATGCAGGTGCAAATTATGGGTGAACAAAAGATGGTGAATGGCTTGATAAAGATTAGACTCACGTTACCAAGGTCAAGGTCACCCAACTCGAGGTCAAGGTCACCCAACTTAAGGTCAGGGTCACCCAATTGGGGGTCAAGGTTGCCCAACTAGAGGTCAGGGTTGCTTAACTGGAGGTCAGGGTCACCCAACTGGAGGTTAGGGTCACCCAACTTAAGGTCAGGGTCACCCAACCAGAGGTCAAGGTCAGCCAACTAGAGGTTAGGGTCGCTCAACTCAACTTTCAGATTTGTCTAAATCAAAAAAGGGATCAAACAAACTATCAAAATGGGAAAATGGGTGCACAAAATGGGGAATGGATGCTCAGAACGAGGAAATAGATGCTTAGAACAGAGAAAAAATGCTCAAAACGGGAAGACAGATGCTCAAAATGGGGAAACAAGTGCTTAGAATGGGAAAATAGATGCTTAGAACGAGGAAAAAGATGCTCAGAATAGGGGAATGGACTGATGGGATGAGCAAACAGGAGGTGGGACTTACAGTTTAGAGTGTAAAATCACCCAAGTATGGGGCAAGGTCACCCAACTAGAGGTCAGGGTCGCCCCTCTTGATGAAACAGGAAAATTTGATGGGTTTTTTAACTATCAGTGACTCAAGCAGAGGGCAGAACCAAACCCTATTCAGGACAGGGTTGCCCTTGTTTAGGGCAGGTCACCTATTCAATAAAAGATGGACAATTTTGACAATGAATAGACTAGGAAATGACTGAGGTAGAAGGAAAGGTCACCCTTGTTAAGGGTAGGGTCGCCCCTATTCAGGGCGAGATCGCCTCTATCAACAGACCTGGACTTGACTTACGCAAAAATAACTATGAAAAAGGACCAAAAACACAGTAAACAACAAGCAGATGGTAAGGCTAACTTGACTGAACAAGAATTCATTAGTTTCACACAAAAAAAATTTCAAACAACACAATCCTAAGATTAGTGAAAATGGTATGGCCAACACAATCCTCTAACTAGGCTAAACAAGGTAAACTAGGGAGTCCTCGATATACGCTCGGTACGTGAGACACAACCATGAACACTAGTCCGTCACAGGTGTGAGTTGGGAATCACAACGAGGTATTGAAGGCTTGGACCAACTCTTCACGTCTTATCTAAGTATCACCCTAGCTTTGATGCTCCACTAGACATAACATGACTGGATTGGGGTACAACTTTGGCTCTCCCCCCTTTATATACCCTGTCGGTATGCGTGGTTGGGATCATCCCTTGGGGTGATAAAATCCCCAAGCAGGTCCTGCTAAAAAGAGAACACTAACCATTTTTGGCTACTCCCCAGGCTCACACAAAGTGCAAGGGGAAAACTTGAACAATGTAGTGCCCCTTGGGTAACAAAAAAGACTAAATAAGCTATGATTTCTCTTCACCCACTATTGCCAAATGGCGCAAGGGGATTGGATACGTCAATAGCTTACTTTACAAACAAAGCACATAATATAGTGACTCCTCCTACTTAAAACTATCTGCCTAACTAGTATGAAAAATGAAAGACAAATAATCTAACTAATAACTTGGCCCGTTTTTCCTACAACAAACACATTATAAGTTTTTCAACCTCTGATCTTCGAAAATCTTGGATATAGCTGAATAAATATTAGTGAAAACTAGCATAATCACCAACATGACAAGTTAGGGGGTCAGTAATAATCAAAACAATAGAAAAAAGACTCTAGAAATAATTTTTAAACCATTTTTTTTTACGTCACAAATGCCTTTGTTAGGGCAGGTTTGCCCTTGTTCAAGGCAGGGTCGCCTTTGTTCATAAAACAGGGAGGAAATTTTGCTGCTATTCCTCAGATGGGAAATTCTGTAAGGGAAAAATAGCCTATGTTCAGGTTGGGGTCACATGTCTTGGGGCAGGTTCGCCTGTCCTAGGGCAAGGTCTCCCTTGTTTAGGGGCAGGGTCGCCTATGTGTAACCTGAACCTGCAAAAAACCTATTTGTGGGTCCCACTAGGCATGCCAGAAATGTGTACAATGTTATTTACCTAACCTAAAAATGCAAAATAGAAATCAAAAGGAAGAAACAACACTTCAACACCTCAATGATTAGTCTAAGTTAAACTCAAACAAAGGAAGATGAAAAACCATATTTATACCTTGTATGAGTTGATCTCCTTAGTTGGCCCTTTGATAGTTGATGAATGTGTGCTCCTTGAAGGAAAATGGACTAAAAATGGATGCAAAATGATCTAGATTAGATGATGAATGCAATGAGCTATTTGGGTATTTTGATAGATGAATGCAAATACAAGTGATGAGAGCTTGAAACATGCAACAATGGAGGATGTGAGAACGTGAAAGTTGGAGAGCTTGAGCTTGAATTGCAAATGTGATAAATAAATGAATTGAGAGAAAATCTTCTATTTTAAGGGAAGAATCTCTAGAGAAATGGATGGTCAAGATTTTTCCAACATGGGCAAGATGAAGGGCTATGGTGAGTTTAGAACTCACAAGCTCTCACATCTTGCCATGTGGAGGAGGAGATGTCACAAGGACAAGTTAGTTGGAAAAGGGACATGTGAGGTGGAGGTACTTGCAAATACCTTGGGATGGGGAGAAAATTTTCTAAAAAAAACTTCTTGTCCCTATGTGGGAAGGATGTTGACATGTGAGAAATTTTATAATTCTCCACACATCATGGAGAAGAGAGAAGTTGTTGGAGAAATAAATATGAATTTTAAATTCACATGATTGGAAGGGAAAAGTGGTTGGGAGAATAAATGTGAATTTTAAATTCACATGATGAGAAGTACCATGTGGATAAAACAAAGTTTTTATAAAGGAAGCTGAAAAGTACCTTGTGGATAAGACAAGGTCCTTATAAAGGAAGCCTTTGTCCCATGTGACTGATGTGACAAGTGAGGGAATTTAGAATTTCCTAACAACTTTCATGGGGAAGAGAAATGCATTGAATGAATAAATATGAATTTTAAATTCACATGGGGAAGAGGTCAAGGCTTAAAAGGGAAAACACTTATGAAATGTTGACTTGGAGTACATGCCAAAGATGGCATGTGAGTAGATTAAGGTTATGCAAATAGGTGATTAAAAAGATTAATGAGGCATTAGAGGCAAGTGGACAAATAGGGAGGATGTGACATTAATCTTGATTAAAGGTGTGCACATCCTAATCATGGATTAATTAGACTAATCCAGAGTAGAAGAAGGTTATGCAGGATGTGACAAGGAGAGAGAAAAAGAGGAATTCAAAATTTATTTAAATTCAAAAAGGATAAATGACCAAAATAAATAAATTGATGTATTTATTTAATTTAGAGAAATGATGAAAGGTAAAGTATTTAATTATAAAATTAAATACTTTAGGAATCTTAGGGAAAGGTGAAATATTAATTAAATAAGTCATTTAATTAATATTGATGAAATCGGTGGATAAAAGAGGTGGATTTGATCATATGGGAGTGGTCAAATTTGGATGTCTACAGTCTTAACAAAGTCCTCCATGTCAAGGTGGCCAATCTCTGTATCCTTGATCTCGTCAATCTTGGATGTTACAACTATGGGCGGATAGACATCTTGATACTTATACTTCATCTTGTCTTTCTTGGATGATATAGGAGATTCCTTCGATGTCATTAAGAGCGCAAGAGATCACTATAAACCACCTTTGAAGAAAACTTGATAGGAGATAACTACAAGGAAACATGATTTATTCAATGTTAAGAGAATATGCATTATGGGACGCGGGAAAGCAGGAATCTAGGCAAACACTTTGAGGTGAGCAAACATGAGTCATGGAGCATGAAAATTTGGGCAAATGCGGAAGGAACGAGGTTCATAATGCGTTTGCGAAAGAATTTTGAGTGTTACTGCAATTTTTTGGTTTTTGTGCAAGGGCGCTAAAAATTAGTGCCTTTACACATTAGGGGAATTCACTTTGTGTAATAGCATTGAAAAATAGTGCTTCTGCATGCTTGGAATGACAGGAAAAATCTTGGTGTATAAGCGCTAAAAATTAGCACCTTGACATCTTTGGGAAATTCACGTAATGCAGTAGCACTGATTTCTACCGCCTCTGCATCCTTTGAAAGTGATTCTTTGTGCATTGGTGGTGAAAATTACTGAAAATTACTGCCTTAGCATTCTTTTTTTGGGAAATTTTGGGAACTTCAGGAGATCATATCTTGCTCCTATAGTAACATTTTTGGGTGAATTTTTTTGAAAGCGTATATTTTTTGTGTACTTTCTAGTGGTGTAATCAGTTTATCTCATCTACTATAAAAATTTTACTTTGAGCCTATGGCCTATTTTTGGCATTTGCATGTACCAAGATCAAGACCACTTTGTTGTTTTTGGAAAATGGCAATTGTAAATGCACTAAGTATAAAGTACCACAAATCAGATATTGCTTGGGGGGTTTCATGATTGAGTAATTTGGGGGGGGGTAATTTTGCAGTGGTTGGTTGCATTCTTTTGCTTGATTTATGTTTTTGCAATGGGGAAATCATAAATTGAACTCCTAACTCCACATAATTATGCTACATGGAGAAAATCAATATGGAACTATCTCATGGGAAAAGGTCTAATAGGCTATCTAAAAGAAACCATTTCTCAACCTATTGGTGCTAAAGAATTGGCAACATGGGAGATTAATCGTGAGAGAACACTTGGATGCATATGTTCATTAGTCTCATTTGATTTAAAATTTCATATTGAATTATGCAAAACACCTAAAGAGACTCGAGAGACTTTTGAAAAATTGTATGGTAAAACAGATAAGATTAGGGGACATCAGATTGATAATGATTTGATGAATCTTGATCAAAAATATTTTGACCACATCCAATACTACATATCCAAAGTTAAGCAACTAAGAACACAGTTGAAAGAATGTATCATTAATAAAGAGGATTTGTAATTGATTTTGAATGTGTTATCCAAGCTTGGTCCTGAGTATTAAGTGTTTATTTTTGGCTTTCATACCTATCGAGTCTCTATGGAAGAATCATATGTTGATCCTAAGTTTGATGAATTTGAAAATCTCCCAACTCAAGAGGAAGCTAAGTTGATGAACATGGGTCTAATCAAGTCTTCCAAGTCACAAGCATTGTTGGCAAGTGAGTCTAAGGTACAAAAAGATTTAGGGAATCTTGATAAGAAGCAAAATAAGAAAAAGAACAAGCCACGTGAAGAATCATAATTCACTCCCTCAAAAGGGGAATCATCTAAGAAGGAGAGGCCTACTTGTGCATATTGCAAGAAGGATGGACGTGAAGAACACTATTGTTAAAAGAAGGATATTGATGAGTTGAAAAATATTCTCAAAAAGAATCACATTGATTTTCCTTCTAGAATGTCTGAACCTTCTATAGACACTAAAAATTGTCCTAGGTCTGTGACTCTTAATTTCTTCATAATTATTTCACCCCTTTCCCCTTTCATTATTCATAATTAAATAATTTTAGTTATTTAATTATCTCCTAAAGTCATATGTCCTCTATTAATTAAATAATTTTAATTATTTAATTAATTCATTTCTATTTTTATTCCTCCTTGATTAATTAAATAAATGATATTTAATTACGTCACTAATTAAACCTATCTTCTTTCTAAAATTAAATAAATGCTAATTTATTTAATTTCTATGACACTTCTACTATAATTAAATAATTACTTTAATTATTCAATTATTCGTTAGCCTTTTCTCTTTTTAATTAAATAAATCTTTATTTATTTAATTTGGTCCAATATCCCAAATTTTGAATTATTTAATTCAAAATGACTTCTCCTTATATTCCTCTATAATTAGATAATATATTTGTTATCTAATTAGTTATTACTCAGATGAGATAAGATTTGATTTTCTCTAATAGATCGGTTTTTCTATGTCAATCTTATCTTCCACATCTAGTCCTTATCTATCCATGTCTCGACTAATCTCCACCATTGATTAAATTATCTTTAATTTAATATTGACCATTCATCTTTTCTAATTTAGCCCTAACCCTATTCCATGCCTCATCTTTTAATCTTGACCATTGATTAATTGTCTCTCGATCTCAGCATTTCATTCGAAATCGACTTGCCTATAAATGGGCTCTATTGTTGTGATTTCATCAATCTTGGAAGCTTTAGAAATCTTAGACATCTTTTGATATTTTTCCATCTTGCTTAGTACATCCATATCCATTTAAAAATCTTCACTATTTTGCTATTGCTATTGTCTTTAGGCCATCCTTGCATGCTTAAGTAAAATATGAGGGAAAGTATTATATTACAATAAAATGGAGAAGTGTAATGAAGGTGATTCATGGAATGCATGAGGGTTTGGAAAAATATTTCATTTGTTTATGCTTTATATTCCATTGTGCTTCATTATTAGCAAGGGTTTAGTTTGTTTATGTTTTATATTGCTTAATTAGGGCATATTTAGATTTTCTCTAATCTCGGGTTACTTGTGTTAAATATAGGTTATTTAGGTTTTTGGTTTATCATTATAACCCTAGGGTCGAGTCATAGGCATCATTAAATTGTTTGTGTTTGGTAGATTTTTGGATATTTTGCAGGTTCAAGTTCGCACACCATAACTGGTTGTATTTCTCCACATTTACCATTCCTATTCACCACAACCGTCATAATTCTGAGCTACATCTGTTGTCGTGAACCGCAATTGACATCCCGTGAGCTGCAATTGATTTTCTTGGGACACATTTGATCGCTGTCATGAATCACATTTTCCATTTTGTGACACAATTGCCTATTTAGAGTTTGCTTTCAATTTTTGCAAGTAGTTTCCAGCTTTTTTTGGTCTTTCTGGTTTAGTAGGCTATGGATTTCTAGTTACTGATATTTCTGTTGGCAACATGTGGCAAGATGAAGAGTATTATGTAATTTTTTTTAATTTTGCAGGTCTTTTGTCCAAGGTTCAAATCTAAAACTCTTATTTGTCGAAGAATTAAATTCAAAATTACTAATGAAATCTGATGCAGGACGTTTGTCGAACACTTGGTTTTGAAACTAATTGTGTATAGCTTAGAACACATTTCATTTGGTGCCTAAAATGAACAACTGCTTACTGTGTTTGGTGATTTTGCATGCTTCTATTTAGATTAGTGTGAGAACCCCAATCCCAATACCTACAAAACAACAAGAACAAATACATTAGATTAGAGAATGCAAGCAAGAACAAGGATTCCCCATGAAATCCATTCACAAAGTTTAAATTAGGAAAAAACAATGAAAAACACAATGAGAAAGCAATAAAATAGATTGAATCCTAATTAAACTAGCAAACTCATGATCCCATGGGGGAAATGGTGCCAATTTGATGTGAAAATTGGCCCTTTTCCAACTCCTATTATGCAATGTTGATGAATGTTGATGAGTGATCCACTTTGTTGATGCTTGATGAGTGCTCCAATGGAAAAACCTGCATAACCTAGCTATGATTCAATGATATTGGATGAAATTGGCTAAATATTTGAGCATAGTAACTTTGCATAAATTGTGGATAATGAAATGAGGAATTAAGCCTCTTATTTATAGAATTTCAAGATGGATGAATGTCCAAAATAGAGAAATGTGGGACTAACATTCATCCATTGGTAAGATGCCACTTTTCAACCTATGAGTGGATGGAGGATGTGCAAGTTTTGAGGATTGTGCCAATAAATGCCTATTTTTGAATTTTGAAATTGTTGAAATGACATGCAAGAGGGAAGGAAAAATGCATTAAATGCCACTTGGCTCAAGGCAAAGAACCTGTAAGAGAGAGTAAATGCCTTGTTGGATGTACATGTCAACTTGGATTTTTGAATTCAAACTTGGAGAATATTCCTAAAAGATGCCTTGTTGAGGAAAATAGAGATTTAATAAATCTATTTTCATGTGCAAGTGGTAAAAGTTAGAGGATGGGACATGATATGAGATTAAATTAATCAAAGTTAATTAATTTAATAAAGGGGATTAAGTGATGTGACTTATTTGACTTAAATTTGTGGATTTATTTAAATCAAATATGAGAGGAATGTGATAAGAGATTAATTAAATAAAGATTTTGATTTATTTAATTAAAAGAGATGATTGTTAGATTAAACTAAATAATGTTTTAATTTATTTAATTTAATAGATATACTTTAGAGATTTAATCAAATAAAATTAATTATTTAATTAAATAGGATAATTAGATAAAAAATGATTAATTTAATTATTGAGAAGAGGTGACTTAATTAGATAACTGATTTATTTAATTAAGAGAGGAATATTGATGAATTTAATCAGATAGGGGCATTTGATTAAATGGTTAGATTGAAGGATGATTCAAGATGAAATGATGTTAGTAGTCGGGATCAGATGCACAATGTCAATCGGTACATTTTACGTGTCTACATTTTGCCCCTCTTTGAAGCAATGCACTTGTTGCATTGGTTCAAAGAATAAACAATCTCGATTAAAGCCAAAAAAAATCATTTTTATTTATTTTTTAAATATTGCCCCACTACTGCCCGATGAGAGAAAACATGCCAATATATTGCCCCCTCGAGAGATTGGAGGAAAATTTCAATTTTTGGGTGATCTCGCGAAAAAAAGAGGACAAGGTGCCCGACATGTCCAAAAAGGCTCCAGGAGGCCAAAAACGTGTCTAAATGCAATAAAACGATGTAAAACAGGCCTCAATTGGACAAAAATAGGTTCAAGGGTCCAAAACCCTAGCAGGATAGCTAATTAGGGTGAAAAAACTCTAATTTTCAAGATTAAAAAGGCTCCAAGGGGTCACTTTCAATTCATTTTCACACACAACTATCTAGCAACCTTGAGATTTGAGCTCTGACCTCTTGACAATATAGTGCAATGATAGCTCCCGATGCACATTTCTGACAGAGTTCGGATGTACAAGCAGCCACTTGACATTGGGGCACTGGTAAGTGATCCTTACTTGAGCTTTATTTTTTTGTTTTTAGCGCTCATTTAATGCTTTCAAAGTTAGTTGTTCTGCAACGGTGCTATATAGCACTGCTAAAAAATCAAACTGCGCTGCTCGGTGTCAGATTGTGTCGCGACGGTGGAGTTTAAAAACTTTAACATTGAGGTCATGGCCCACGGGGTCATTTCTAAAGTGCGACATGGCGGTGTTCTAGTGATAGGAATCTTTGCAAATTGCACCACTGGGAAGGAAAGTGCACCGCACCAGTGCTCTTTCGACCTTTTGTGCCCTAGTGTCGTAGTTTGATAAAAATCAAACTGTGACGCCTTCATGAATTGCGACGTTGGAGTGATTTCCTGGACACTCAACAATTTTGTTTTCAAAATTTTTAACATGATGACCCTTCCTAATGCAGGATGCGACGAGGGAGCTCTACTCCTGAGAGCACAGGTCGTAGGACCTGTTCGGCTACTTGCGGGACCTGAGTGACAGAAATTGGGATTGACTAAGGGACATGGGGTTGTGGTACATTGCCTATGCAACTCCCATTCACACCCACCTTGGGATGATGTCAGTGCTTGTCGAGAGATGGCACAACGAGACCTCTTCATTCCACCTTCCCACCAGCGAGGCCACCATCACCTTGGAGGATGTTTGATGCATCTTACAATTTCAGATTCATGGTCAATGTGTCATTTTTTATATAGATGAGGGGCAGAATGCCTGCCATAGAGAACGTTGTCATTTGCAAGGGGTAGATCAAGCTCGAGTGACACAGGACTCTAGCCCCTCCCTTCCGCTTGGTTGTTGCAGCGATTATCTCGGGTCTCGTTGCCCCAAATCAACGAGGCCGATACTTTAGTCCCAGTTGGGGACTTTGCTGGGAGCGCATGGTTATGTGTGATAGGCCTACTAGCTTTACTTTGGGGCCAGTTCTTGCGTCTTTGTACAAAGATCTCCATGAGTACGTCTACCTTGATGACATAACACTTAGAGCAGGAATGACACTCCTCCACGTATGGGCGTGGGAGTACATTGTTGTCCTTCGATCGTAGATTGTTGTAGTTTCAATGGGGCCTGATGATCCTCTCGTATGGATATAGAGGTGGTGTGTTCTTCACACACAGAGGTAAGCACGAGATTCCCTATTAGAGGAGGGTCCTAGACGAGATGTAGGTGTTCATATGGTGTTTTACCTTGGTCGGCCCGTATGGGTCGATGATGTGCATCAAATTATCTATGCCCGTTAGGACCGCTTCATGCAGGGGTGAGAGCATACTATGATAGAGAGATATTTGCTAGGGCACGTGTAGCATCAGTTCGGTGAGCCTCAGGATTGACCAGACGACAATTATGTGGCCATATTTTCCCGTACCATGTCACAGGTTTCATGGGGGTGATACATTCCTACCTTAGAGGTCGTCGACAACTTCAGACATTTGGTGGCTCAGCCATGGGCTTATGATCAGGGGCCTGCGGATCCAGGCATGACACAGGCATACAAGGATTGGTTCTGGCCTCCCCTTTGATTGACAATTCTAGGAGCAGTCCCTGATCGACAGAGGGTGAGAGGTAGAGGGGGAGGACGAGGACAAAGGGATGGTGCACAACAGGACCAGTCGACCGGACCCCAGTTCAGCCAGTTTAGGCTGACGTGCAGATGCAGGATCAGCAGTAGGTGCCGACAGGTGCACCACCATAGGATGGGGGTGAGGATCAACCTCAGGTACAACCTTCATGAGCAAAGCCAATAGGGTAACCAGTAGGGTAGGTGGATCATAGAGATACATTGATTGCTCAGTTGTATACTTTGACAGGGGAGAGAGATCAGGTGCGAATCGAGAGGGAGTAGATTAGGGCCAAGAGGGATCAGGCCATACTGCAAAGGCAGGTTGCAAAGCGATAGGCAGCCATAGAGCTAGGCCAGAGACAATAGTTGGAGAGCATGGCAACCTCCTCCTCTTAGGGTACAGTGTCGATTCGGTCTTACAGGGAGGCCGTCCGAGAGGCTGACTATTACCGTATGCATTATCAGTAGGCCATACCCAGAGTAGCATGGGTCCTAGAGTACTTGCAGTGGACCAGTTTTAGACCAGCAAAGGGTCACGGTGATAAAGGCGAGGGTAGCAGATAGGAGGGTTAGGCCTCCTTTTGATCAAGATGATATCATTTTGTGCCTTATGGGCTCCTTTTTGATAGCCCGATGGGCCTTTTTGTACTGATTGACATACATGTGCAATGATTCGATTCTTTTGTACTATGATAGTTACATTATTGATGATATACATATGAGATGACGATTTTGATGTGATGTGATGTGTATCATTTATTTATGCATGGATGGATGATTCTATTTCTATATGTTGTGCAATGATGTTATTGTGTTATATGATGTATTTATGGATGCATTTATTTCTGATGATATATGCATTATGTAATGATTATGACTAACAGATCTATATTATGTTGTTGACTTATGATATGCAGATGTATTTATGTGATGCGTAATGATGCTGCAATCTATATGATGATTTGAAATGATATGATATGTAATATGCAATATGCAAAATGATATGGAAATGATCTATGGTGTATACGTGAAATGATATGTGAATTATGATTATAAAATGAAATGATTATGGATGGATGTACGCTTTGCATGTAATGGATTTTTATGTTTCTATTTATGCCTATGTGGAATGATTTATGTAATGAAATGCAAAAAATGACTGTGATGCTATTTATGAGATGACATGGATGATCAATGGACGATATAATGCAATGAAAATGCCATGGTTGTGTTTTATATGATGATGCAAATGAGATGGTTTTAAGATGCTTAGAATAACAAATATTATCCTAAACATGTTAAATGTATGTAATGTATGTGATGCATTTACTGTGATGCAATGCGATATATGAAATGATATGTTAATGCAAAGTGGTATGATGATGCTTAATGTAAAATGAATGCAATGTGTGTGAGTATGTATGCAATGGATTATCTATAATGCTTATGTGCTTATTATGTATGATTATGCAGTAGGTGGTAATGTGAAATGGTTATGAAATGTCTATGCAAATGAATGTTATGCGATGATTGATGTGATGCAAAAAAAGTGGATGCAATGTAGTAAAATGGATGTGCTTATCTATGAAGAATGCTTATAATAACATGCTTATATGATGATGGAAATGCAATGCATGTGTTTCCTATATGATATGTTTATGCAATATGCTAATGATTTGTGGATGCAGGATCGATGATGATGATGATCAACTATCATAGTACCTTGTTAGTGCGATGAGAAAGAAGAGAAGAAGTCATTTCAACAAGACACAAGATGATGAATATGCAAATGATGATGATTACTTTCCGAGGAGTTGGGATTTTCAAAGGGCCAATTTTCTTATGTTTGATGACACACGTGGTATGATGCATCAAGGTATAGAAAACCAGGATGGCGTTGTACCTAGTGTGATGGACTGTGACTTGACAAATAGATAGGAGTATCCTTGTTCACACTTGACATACATAAACCTTGCTAGGATGCACTTTAGAAGTTTCAAAACACCTCAGACCAAAACACAAAAAGGTACAACCTATCAATGCAATAGTCAACAAGCTGCCCAAAACCTCCTCCATACATACCTAACAAAGCAAGTATTTGCCAAGGTTATATTACAAGAACGTCCAACAAGCACAGTAGACAAAAGATAATGATCGTTGCCCCATTCCTATTTCTCTAAATCCTCCGTTCGGATATCATTGAGAAGTCCTTGGAATGAGCGCAATAAGATAAGTTAAAAGATAAAGACAAAGTAAACAAACAAGTTGACATTCTTCAATACCGTTAACCAAAAGGAAATGTGTTTTCAAGGATAAAAACCGAAACTATTGCCAAAAGATAATTCCCATTGTAGAAAGGATACATCCTAGGACATGTTAGTGGATGGTAGCACGTCATTTCATTTATCCAAAGTGTTCTAAATGATGATTGATATGGGACGAATTGGATGATGGGTTATTGACACAAAGAGTTGACCAACTTTCTTACGTATTGACTTAGACCTAAGACCTGACGATTTTGAGTTTTCACTTTTCACTTGCTAGACTTGTTTCTGATTATCTTACCAAAGATTGAGGATGACGATCGTTTATTATGAATGATGTTATTGCGAGTGAAAGAGAGATGAGACGAATCGATTTTTTCAAATATTTGGATGTTTTTGATCTTTTTGAGATTTTTTGAGGCTATTTTTGGTATTTTTGGAGATTTTCAAATGTTTTGATTTTTGATTTTGCAATGTTTTGGGGTTTTCTAAGATTTTAACCAAGAGACTAACCTAAAGACCTATCTTAGGGGCCTCAGGGGCTTATCAATAGATTAGCCTTGCCTACGTTATACACGTAGAGACCACGTAGTTCGACTGACAAGTTGACCAATTTACAGATGATGACATATATGATGAGATGTTAGTTTATTATGACATATGCCTAAAGGACTGACCTAAGTGTCTTAGGGGATGATCAAAGGTCAACCTTTCCTACGTTCAAGGCTCAGAGACCTGTAGTTCGACTGACAAGTTTGTTTTTGAATTTTTGACTAACTTTTTGACCTGTTTTGGGATTTTGATATGTTTTGATGTTTTTGGATTTTGTGATATTTTGAGTTTTTTTTATTTTTTGATGTTTTAGGACTTTAAGGATATACATGAATCCGATCCAATGAGAACACGCCCCCAATGTGAAGCAAATAGACTACTCTGATAAAGGTAGGACAAACTAATCTTGAGGATGGGCTAAGTAGTACTAATAGGGATCATGATACAAACACAAGACCAAGCTATGGTGTGAATGCGGCTGGATGAGTGATAGATGGAGATTCGACTGCGATGGATGATGGGAATGTTATGGATGGATGATGCAGAACAAGATATAAAGATCCTGGTGGATGGAAAGTGCTTATTTACACAAGGTGCATGTTTTCCAGGTTTTCACCAAGGTACTTGTCCAAAGTGCCACCGAAGTGGTTTTCACTAGAGGACATTTTTTCTCTTTATTGTTTTCAATCCTTTTTTCTAATTTTTTAAGATTTTTTGTTTTCTATTTTTATTTTTTTGTTGTCACCCAGACACCTATTTGCCAGGTTTTCGCCAAAGTAACCATTTTTTAAGGACATTTTCTGATTTTTGGTTCTATACCTTGAAAGTTTTTAGGCGTAAAACTTTTTGAGATGAGAGCTATTCATGGGCTCTTATAGAGGTTCCCCTTTGGGTGTTGATAACCGATATGCCTCTGACTTATAACTTGCTGTGATAACGAATGGTCCCAGCCAATTGGGTTCAAATTTTCCTTTGCTGCTTGGGTTTGGGACATTCTTTTGATTCTCCTTTAATACCAGTTCTCCGACTTGCAAATTCATGCTTCTGATTTTCTTATTATAGCTCCTTTTGAGTCTATTCTGATAGACTTGCAAATGATTCAGAGCATCTATACGTCGCTCATCTAGTAGCTCCAGCTCATTCAATCTTGATACTCAAAACTCTTCATTTGTGATGAGGTTTTATAGTGATATCCTGAGTGATGGGATCTCGATCTCAATGGGGAGTACTGCTTCTGATCTATAGACGAGGGAGAAAGGGGTGGCGCTGGTGGGTGTGCGGATGCTGGTATGATAGGCCCAAAGGGTGGAATTAAGCTGCAGATGCCAGTCATGACCTGCATCATTACTGTTTTCTTGAGGATTTTTGAAATGGTTTTGTTTGTAGCTTCCGCTTGGCCATTTCCTTGGGGATAGTATGGGGTGGAGAAGCGATATTGGATTTTGAATTTTTTGCATAAGTCGTGAACCTCCTGATTCTTAAATGGTGTCCCATTATCTGAGATAATGGCTTGTGGAACACCATAGTGGCAAATGAGATAGTTCAGGATGAACTTTGACATCTGCTTCCTAATTATATACATCATGGGTATGGCTTCCACCCACTTAGTGAAGTACTCCATTGCGATCATGATGAATTTGTGGCCGTTAGATGAGGTGGGCATGATTTTTCCAATGAGATCGAGTCCCCACTGTGAAAAGGGCCATGGTATGACGATAGGATGAAGCTCTTGAGCTGAAGCATGGATGAGGTCCCCATGTTACTAACATTGTAGACACCTTCTAGCATAGTCATGTGCCTCTCTTTCCATTGTGGGCCAATAATACCCCATCCTTAGTAGTTTCTTAGCTATGGTCATTCCACTCGAGTGTGAACCACAAATACCATTATGTACTTCAATTAGAGCAGTCAATGCTTCCTCAGTGTTTAAGCAGCGTCGTAAGGTTCCTTCTATGCTTCTACGATATAGGGTATTTCCTAGGATGACAAATCGAGATGCCTTTTTGACAAAGGTTCGTTTTAGGTTTGAGGGTAAGTCGGTGGGTATGACTCCTATTTGAAGGTATGTGTAAATGTCATGGTACCAAGGATCACCGGGACCAATGATTTCACACACAAATTCTAATTCTGGTACCTCGAATGCAGGCATGAGAAGCTACTCTATTAGGAATTCATATTTTTGAACATTGTGGGGGATATCCAGTAAGGATCCAATTGTTGCCATGGTGTCTGTTGCTCTGTTGTTGGCTCTAGGAATATGTTCAAATGTAATCTCAATGAAGGATTCTTTGAGGGTCTCCACCAATTTCTTGTATGGAGTGAGCTTTTCGTTCTTGGTCTGGTATTCATCATTCACTTGATTTATTATCAATTGGGAGTCTCCGTATACTTTGAAACCTATAATGTTCCATTGCACTGCTATTCTGAGACCTATGGTTAAAGCCTCATATTTTGCAATGTTATTGGTGCAAGGAAATGCCAGTTTGTAGGACCTTGGTATGCAATCCCCTTATGGGGTGATAAAGAAGATGCCAACTCCTGATCCATGCTGCGTGTAAGAGCCATCAAGGTATAGTTTCCAGTGGTTAGCTACGTTGAGATTAAAAATAGATTCATTTGGAAACTCTGAGATGAGGGGATTCTCTAAATAGATTGGTGATTTTGCAAGTTGATCTGCGATGACTTGGCCTTTGATTACTTTCCACTCCACATATTTAATGTTGTATTCTGATAGTATCACCACCCATTTGGCCATTCTTCCTGTGAGCATTGCTTTTGACAATAAGTACTTGAGAGGGTCGATTTTCGCGATGAGTTTTATTTTGTGTGCCAACATGTAATGTCTAAATTTCTATGATGCAAACACTACTTCTAGGCATGCTTTCTCTATGAATGAGTAGTTTAGCTCATGCCCAACCATTGTTCTACTGATGTAATAGATAGCCCTTTCTATTCCATTTTCATCATGTTGAGCTAGGAGAGCTCCAAGGGCTGTTGTTGTTGCTCATATGTAGGGAATTAATGGTTTTCTTGGAATTGGTGGCATTAAGACCGGTGGTGTCAGTAGATATTCTTTGATTTTATTGAATGCATCTTCACACTTGGTATCCCATTTGTATGCTACTCCCTTGTGGAGTAGGTGAGAGTATGGGTTTTGTTTTTTCGCCAACTGTGCTATGAATCTTCGAATGGATTGGAGCCTGCCTTGGAGACCCCTTAATTGCTTTAATGTTTTTGGTGGCTCTATCTCAAGGATTGCTTTTACCCTTGCTGGATCTACCTCAATACCCCTCATTGACACTATATATCCTAGCAATTTTCCTGATTGTATGCCAAAGACACACTTCTTTGGGTTTAATCTGACCTTGTACTCTTCCAGCCTATCAAAAATGGCACTTAAGGTTGCTATGTGATCTTTTCTCTTTCTGGACTTGGCTAGAATGTCATCAACATAATCTTTGATCGTCTTATGAATCATGTCATGGAATATCAATGTCATGGCCCTTTGGTATGCTGCTCCTACGTTCTTTAAGCCGAATGACATCATATTCCAATAGTAGGTCCCCCATGGACAAGTGAAAGCCATCTTATGTTGGTCCTCTTTAGCTATTATGATCTGATTGTACCCTGATAATCTGTCCATTAGTGACATCATTTCATCTCTAGCTGTCATGTCTACTATCATGTCAATGTTTGGAAGTGGGAAGTCATCTTTCAGACATGCTTTATTCAAGTCTTTGAAGTCTGTGTAGATTTTGATGTCCCCATCGGGTTTTGAGATAGGTACCAAGTTTGACACCCATTCTAGATAATCTATTGGTCGAATGAATCCTGCATCTAGTAGCTTTTTTAGCTCCATTTTGACTAGCAGGGCGATCTGAGGGTGCATTTTTCTGAGCTTTTGTCTAATGGGCTTTGCTTCTAGGTATACTGCTACGTGGTGAACCACAATCTCTGGATCAAGTCCTGGCATGTTAGCATAGCTCCATGCAAAATTTATCTTTCTCTTAGGAATGCTGCTAGGAGTTCTTGTTCCTCTGATAGTAATGACTACACATAAAATGTGATGTGCAGGGTTTCCTTTGTTCCTAGATTGACCGGATTGCATCTTTCTGCCAGGGCTACTGATTTTTCTTGATGAATAACTTTAAAAGGAAGATTGAATCCCCCATCCTTGGGTGCCTTAGAGAGGTTTTCACTATTGGATGCATCCTTTCTTTTTACTTTTTTCTATTCAGAGAGTGCCACAGTGTGGTTTTCACTCAAGGACTTGGATATTATTCTTAATTTTTCACTTTTGTGACTGAGGGATTCAATCGTTTCCCCATAATAGGCATGTATATCTAGCTCGATTGTGAACCCTGCTTTGTGATCCCCACATAGAATGTTATCCCACAGTCCCATGAATTCTGAGAGTGCCTCATCATTTTCAAATGTATCCAGAATTGTGCTCCTCATTGGTCGTAGTCGATGAGTTGGGGGTATACTAGGCAGATCTCATGATTTTGGTGGTCTGATTCAAAAGATAGGGTGCTAATCATGCAAAGAGTGGTATCCTCAAATAGCTAGGTAAGTTGGTCATGGTATCCTCATCATCACTACTACTACAGATATCGGTTATATCAAATGTAAAGTTATCTATGACTCTACCTATAGATATTGGTAAGCATAGTTCTACTGCAGTTAGCTAAGGAGGATTATTAACCCTTCTAACTGGAGGACTTTGGCCACGTATGGTTATACTCGAAGGGGTACATCCAAGGCCAAGATTTGTTATCGCTCGCATCTCTAGAATGATAGGTATTATAAGCCCATTGTCGTTTCTTCCAAGTCTTTGGTTTCTGTCATAGCCCATTGCAAGCATCATTTGTAGACCCTTGCTTCTGTCCATTGGTAAATCAGCTACTGGAATTTCATCTTGATATAGCATATGAGATGGATCTGCCTCAATAAATTCTTGGCCAAGATCTCCCCAACTTGTAAAGTTGGGATAGTCTTCAAGAGATGTTTGGGATGTGGAGGCTTCATTTATTTGTGGACGTCCCTGTGATCTAGGAGATTGTGGTAACTCTCCTACCACAAAAGAATTCTTAGGGATCATGTAGTTTCCACAACCATTATCTTGGATGATGACCTTAATGTTAGAAATGGTGGGAATGGTGGGAGTGGCGGGTGTCTCTATCGTAGAAGTGGATGCGAGAGTGGCGGGATCAATGTATGGCGTAGATGGACCGTCATCAATTTTGGGTACTTGGGGGATTTTATAGTACTTTGCTTCAAGGCTTTTGCAATAGGAGAAGGGTTTGGGATCTCCATGGATGGTAACTTCTTGTCCCTCATGTGTGAATTTCACACATTGATGGAAAGTTGATGCTACTGCCTTCATTGCATGAATCCATGGACGTCCCAAAAGGATGTTATACGATAAGTCGAGGTATAGGACCTGAGAAGTGGTTTCCATGATAGCAGGCCCTACTTGAATAGGGAGTTTGATTGTGCCCTGGGACACTCTTTCTTGATCATCATATGCTTTTATTGTGATACCCTTTCCTTTGTTGATAGAATCTTCTGAGATTTTTAATTATTTGATGAGCTTGAGAGAACAAATATTCAAGCCCGCACCTCCATCCACCAAGACCCTTTTGAATTTTCTTTTTTGTACTATGACTTCTAAGTGAAGCACACGGTTGTGAGATGGTTGAGCGAAAAAATCTTGGTCGAAGAATGTGAGGAGATTTGGCATAATGATATTTCCGACCATAGCTTGGAATTGTTCCGCATCAAGATCTACAAGGATAGTGGATGAAGCCAGTGCTTCCTCAAGGATTTTCCTATGGGCAGATGAGAGTTTTAGCAACTCCATGATGGAGATTTGCGCTGGCATTCTTTTGAGATGATCAAGGACATATATCCATTAGGGACAGATCTAGATGCAGGGACTTTGTTTGGCTGGGATGATCCTGCCATTGTAACTTTTCTGCCTCTTGTGGTGACTCCACAATCGACATGGGTGCCTTTGATGGTGATGACTGTGCAATATTCATCTAGGGAGGAAATGATAGTTTCATACACATGATTCATGTTTGTGTGGGTGCCTTTCCCCTTATCGGTGTTATTATTATTCCCTTTATTGCCATGGTTAGGCATCAAATTCATGTATACCTTAAGGTCTTGGTTTCCTGTAGGCTGTTCCACGTTTATAATTCTTTGATCGATGAGATCTTGAATTATGTTTTTTTAGCCTCATACAAATATTCATGGTATGCCCTTTGATTTTATGGAAGTCACAAAGTTGATTCTCATTATACCAAGGAGGTTTCACATCTGGTTCTTGGTAATTCTCATAGGTGGGCGCTTTGATGAGTTTTTCGTTTATCAGCTTCTTCATGATGACTTCTAGTGGTTCCCCCTGAGCGGTGTATTTTCACTTGGGATAATTCTTGTTTCATTGGGGTGGTCCCCTTTGATCATTGAGATTTTTAATTTTTGGATTGTTGTTTGGTTGTTGTATTGTCTGATGATTGTTTTGGTGTTTGATTTGGATTTGAGGTGTGGGTGTATTTTGGCATGGGGCACTAATGACCACTTTGACGTTGACAACACCATCATTAGTAACATTTTTGTTCCTTGCCCACGTGTGAGGTTTATCATTGTAATTGGAGGGTGGGCGATTGTTTTATTGTTCAGGGTATGAAGTTGATCCTTCGGGTTGTGTCATGAAGGCTTGCTCGATGCTGAGCGCCTTGGAGATCAACTGGTCATATGTGGTGATCCCTTGTACCTTGAGATGAAATGCCAAGAGGCCGTCAAGGTTGGATATAATGGTACAAACTTGTTCCTTGAGCATGGTCCACTTGCTCTGATTGGCCTTGGATTGCCATCGTTGTAGGAATGAAGTGAATGATTCATTCTTTCCTTGTTTTAGTGCTGAGAGTTCTTCTAGACTAACATCCATGGCAATGTTACATGCATAATTTTTAATGAATGTGCCTATAATTTCTTGGAATGTTCTGATGCCTATAGGTAGGCAAGAGAACCATTCCATGGTGTGGCCAGCCAAACTCCTAGGGAATAGCCGCATCAAATAGGTATCATCGTATGTGACTTCCATGCAATGAACCTGGAATTCCTTGATGTGATCTTCAAGGTTTCCCGTCCCACGATATTTGTCAAACTTGGGGATCTCAAATTCGTTGGGGAATGGTTTCATCACTAGGCTCCTATCAAATGGATAGGGAGACAAGTTGCTTGGTGTTTTTGTGGTTCACCCTGATTGAAGATCGAGCACTTGTTGCTAGAGCAACTTGATTTGTGCTATTACATCATTTTGTGGACCAGGGGGTGGGATGAAGGTGTTCTGGGGGGTTTCAATTATGGGTTGGATGGGTGGGTTGTTTGGTGTGTTGTTTGATGGTATTTTCACATTCTGCCGAGCTAGGTATGATTGCACTTGTTGTTGTATAAACAATGCTTGTTGTTTTTATGCTAGGATTGCTTGCTATTGTACTTATTGTTGTGCTTGTCGTTGTTCCAACAACACTTGTTTTTGGGCTACCAATTGGTCTGCTTCTTGCTGCTCTTGATATTGTTGTATTACTTGTTGATATGCCTGTAGTTGTGCTACTTGTTTCTGTGCAAGAAGTTGTGCTTGTGCTTGTGCTTGCTGTGCTTGATATTGGGCGTGTGCTTGAGCTTGAGCTTGTGCTTGCATTGCTTGTTGTTGGTCTTGTTCTTGTGCCACTTGTTGTTGCAATAGGATTTGGGCTTGGGCAGCCTTTTGTGCTTGTAATGCAACTTGGGATGCTTGAGCAGCTTGTGTGGCTTAAGTGGCTTGTTGTTGTTGTTGTTGCAATAAATCTTGGACTTGTACGACTTGTTGTGCTTGCTGTGCAATTTGGGTGGCTTGAGCATTTTGTGCTACTTGTGTGGCTTGTTGGGCAACTATTTGTGTGGCTTTTTGCTTTTGCACTTGTAGGAATGCCTTTTGATAAGCAGCTTGGTGAGTGGCTTGCAATGCCATGCTGTATTGGCTTGATAAATTGAAATTTGGTGGTGGTGGGGGTGGTGGTGGATTCAAAATGGCATTTGTGGTGGTAGTGAGCGGTGATGTCGTGTTGGTGATTTGAGTGGTGGATGGTGTTGTTGATGTGGTTGGTCCTTGAGAGACCATGCTTTGAGATGTTAGGGGGTGGTTGATGGTGTCGCTATTGATTGTGTAGTTGTCATCTATTTTTTCGATATCGATGACAAATTTTGAGAGTTTGGCGTGATGTTTTGATTAGTGTTTGGAATTTTGGTTTGATTGATAATTGGTAAAGGTGGGAGCCCCAAGCCAAGTAGTGGTGGGGATAATGGTGGTAATGGTGGGAGGGGTGAAAATGTGAGGGGTGTGAGTTCTTGAGAAAATGATGTGGTGTCAAAAATTCCCCCAGGTCCGAACATGTCACCTTCTTCTTGCGAATTTGTGAGGAGAGAAGTTTGAGGTGTTGCATGGAAGGATGATGATGATGGATCATTAGGATTATGGAAATTGAGAGGGACATACTTATGTAACAGATTTTAGGGTATGTTTTGTTCCAAGATGGTGTTTGCATCCAAGTATTGATTGTTGACAAGGGGGTGTGTTTGAATAGCATTGAGAAATGCATTTCCTTTATTAACATTGGGTTGGGTTGGAGCAAAAGATGTCATGATTTGCAGAATGTTTTGAGTGATGCTTTGGATTGGGGTGTGGATAAAATTAGGGGCATAACCTCCAAAGATGGTTCCACTATAGAGCTCACGTCGAAATTAGAAGGTAACTTGGCCCCTTACTTTGCTAGTTCAAGCATGTATAGTGAAGGATTAAGCCTCATCATGATGTTGATGATCTTATGGTTTTCCAAATTTTGGAGCATTTTGGTTATTTCTTCATGCAACATCCCAAAGGTAAGATCTTCTCCTTGGATTTCCTCTTGTGGGTTTTGTGATGATGAGATAGTCAAAGGATTGCTTGATTCGACTCAATTCATTTCAATGTTCGTTTGGCTTAGGTCACTTGAAGCGGGTGTTTCTTTGTCAGCTTCCATGTTCTTCTTGTATTGAGATCTAGTTTGAACCATAAAACAAGAATCAAGAATATGGGAGATGACTCTCTTAATTCTTTGGATTGATCTTTACTTTATGCACAAAAGAGAAAATTTTAGGATATCTTGAGGATCAAGAGGTGATATGATGATGCAAGAGATGGATGATGTGGATGTTTTGGTCTTTTGATAAATCTTGAGGGGGATGCTAGATTTTTGGCACTTTCAGATATGTTTTGGATTTTGATTTTGATTTTCTTTGGATTGCCCTTGATTTGATTGATTTTGGTTTGCTTTGATTGAACAAATAGACCCTAAGATGTTGGATGATTATTTAAGGGGTAGATTTGCTCAAAGGATGATAATTTGAATGTGTAGGGAAAAGGATGCAACTACCCACACCTATTCAAACAAGATGATAATTTAACCAAGCATATGAAGAAGGATGCATCTACATATACCTAGCTAAATAGGTTGGTTTGATAAATTTGACTAAAAATATGCAAAAGGATGCATCTACACATACCTATCCAAAGATAATTTGATAAATATTTCAAGGATTTGATGATTTTGATTTTTTCCAAAAAGCCTAGCATGAAGGATAATTTCAAAATTTCTCAAAAGGTGATGATGAGATGATTTTTGGTTTGATGTTTGAAGGATGGATGAAAAAAGATTTTGATTTCCTTTGATCCTAAGATGAAAATAAAAAAGACACTTTGTTTACCTAAACCTCGGTATTGAAGAACATGCAATGCTTCTATAAACCTTTATAACCAAGAAATGGTTCAATTTGATCATACATTTATGGATTTTGAATCAAGGACTTTCGTTTTGGGATTTGAATTCTTGAAAATTGTGAGGTTTCAACACATCTGAGAGTTCATTTTGTTTATCTTTGCTTAGTGGATTTATTTTACCACAAACACTTCTTTGATTAGTTTTCCAAACTAGATGTCCAATGTCTTAATTTCTTCGAATCCCACAAAGTATGTTATGTAGAAATTTGATGAAATCAAGGCAAGGGTTACCTATTGTTTAACTTTAGTAGAAAAATTGAGATGTAATCCAAATTTTTAGAAACCTCTAAGGATATAATCCCAAGGGCAAGTAATAACACTTGAATTGGGTCAATTGTATTTGTCTCCTAAAGGGTTTGAAATTTTGATGATGATGTTTAAGTGTTTGTTTTCAAGATGTTTTCGAACAAGCAAAGCATTTTGTAACCAAGAATAAGTACAACCTTATGGATATGGAAGACAATATTTGTTGAGTCCCCACTTGGATAAGTCCAACTACACTTATCTTTAGCGAATGGTTAGATGCTTGACCCCACTGGCTCCCCTCCACGGCTCATTAACATCATTCAAGGAAACCAAGCATCAACACCCATGAAACTCCCATGGCATGCTTTCCATTTATACTAAAAGACCGTAAAAGTGTGGGGTAGCTTCAGAATGATCATTCTTGCACCAACAAATAGATCAAGGATTTTCGAAATTCTAAAACATGGGTTTTAATTAGGACTTTCCATTCGTGGAGATTGACCCATATGACAAGAGTCCCTTTTTAGATCCATCTTGTCAGAGCCAACCACATGATATTGGCGTTTATTCCAATACCCACATTTATATCTTGGTTGGAAATACTCTTGGCTTTAGAGTGTTACCAGTTGAGTCGTTCCTTTGGGTGAGTACTTTTTCCCCAAGGCAGGCCCTCTAAGATAAACAAAAGCGAGTAAAGACAATATCCGTAACTCGATCAATCTATGTTTGCAACACAAAGAGAGGGAATGTACTCAATAATGCTCTACTCACACTCGCACAATGTTTTGTTCAATTTTAAACCCAAAATGAAGTGTGGAGATGATTGCTTTATCTCAACCTAAAATCACAAAAAAGGTCTTTTGATTCTCAAGATTGCTATAAAGCGCAAAAGAAGTGCATACATCCTTTTCCAATGAAGTTAGTTTAAGTAAGCTATCAGGAAGATAAAGTTGCACTTGTTCATTTTAGAGCTACAAAGCAATTGTAAGTTCTTTTTAAAGCACCAAAGGACAAATGAGAGTTGTTTTGTTCAATTGTTAACCAAAAAACAAAATCTAGTAAGTTGTAGTCCTAATGTTCGTTTTAAGCCTTTGCAAAAATTGAAAAGGTTCTTTTTAAAAGCCCAAACAAAATTAGCGTTCTAAGCAAAAAGGAATAACAGTTTCCTAAGAGTGTTAAAAAAACACTAAAGTGTTTAAAAACACTTGATTTTATGAGATACCATCATCATGCTTCTCCTTCTTTTGTTTTCAATTGATCTAACCTACAAGAAAGAAAACTAGTCAGATTCTACAAAAAACAGAGGTTAAAAAATAGAAAATAGAAGATAAACTTATCATTTGACAAAAGGCATGTGCTAAAATGAAATTTCAACTTTTTACTCCCTATCAGCGACGCAACCTGTGACTGCGTCACAATTTGATTTCTCTAGCGGTGCTATATAGTGTCGCTTACCAGTCAACGATGCTCTGTACCCAGACCAGTGAGCTCAAATGCGTTGCCCTTTTGCTCAGCATCATAGTTTGATTTTTTTGAAAATTCCCGCAGGTCAGATTAGTTAAGTGGCTTAGTTTGAAATTCAAAATGTTGGGCGGGAAGACTTCAACGTTGCAGTTTGAATTTCCAACAGTGTTGTATGGTGACACTGGAGAACCAGCTGTGCTGAGCACCGATGCTGAATCAATAAACAAAGAAAAACACGTGAATTTGATTAAAAAAATGTGATTGAATGTTGAGATTGCCCTCCGTCTAGTGCCAAATGTGAGAACCCCAAACCCAATACCTGAAAAACAACAAGAACAAATACATCAGATTAGAGAATGCAAGTAAGAACAAGGATTCCCCATGAAATCCATTCACAAAGTTCAAATTAGGAAAAAAACAATGAAAAACACAATAAGAAAGCAATAAAATAGATTGAATCCTAATTAAACTAGCAAACTCATGATCCCATGGGGGAATTGGTGCCAATTTGATGTGAAAATTGGCCCTTTCCCAACTCCTATGATGCAATGTTGATGAATGTTGACGAGTGATCCACTTTGTTGATGCTTGATGAGTGCTCCAATGGAAAAACTTGCATAACCTAGCTATGATTCAATCATATTGGATGGAAATGGCTAAATATTTGAGCATAGTAACTTTGCATAAAATGTGGATGATAAAATGAGGAATTACGCCTCTTATTTATAGAATGTCAAGATGGATGAATGTCCAAAATAGAGAAATGTGGGAGTAAAGTTAATCCATTGGCAAGATGCCACTTGTCAACCTATGAGTGGATGGAGGATGTGCAAATTTTGAGGATTGTGCCAATAAATGCCTATTTTTGAATTTTAAAATTGTTGAAATGACATGCAAGAGGGAAGGAAAAATGCATTAAATGCCACTTGGCTCAAGGCAAAGAACATGTAAGAGAGAGTAAATGCCTTGTCTGATGTACATGTCAACTTGGATTTTTGAATTCAAACTTGAAGAATATTCCTAAAAGATGCCTTGTTGAGGAAAATAGAGATTTAATAAATCAATTAAATCTATTGTCATGTGCAAGTGGTAAAAGTTAGAGGATGGGACATGATATGCGATTAGATTAATCAAAGTTAATTAATTAAATAAAGGGGATTAAGTGATGTGACCTATTTGACTTAAATTTGTGGATTTATTTAAATCAAATATGAGAGGAATGTGATAAGAGATTAATTAAATAAAGATTTTGATTTATTTAATTAAAAGAGATGATTGTTAGATTAAACTAAATAAGGTTTTAATTTATTTAATTTAATAGATAGACCTTAGAGATTTAATCAAATAAAATTAATTATTTAATTAAATAAGATAATTATATAAAAAATGATTAATTTAATTATTGAGAATAGGTGATTTAATTAGATAACTGATTTATTTAATTAAGAGAGGAATATTGATGAATTTAATTAGATAGGGGCATTTGATTAAATGGTTAGATCGAAGGATGATTTAGGATGAAACGATGTTAGTAGTCAGGATCAGATGCACAATATCAATCGGTACATTTTACGTGTCTACAATTCGATCCCAATTTAATAACAAAAGTGTCCTCTCCCCTTGCACACTTGTGTGATCTTGGGTGCAAGGGAAATTATTATTATTTTTAGAGGGCCTGAATTGGTGGGAAAAAGTACTCACCCCAAGGGAATGAACCAAGTGGTAACAAGTTAAAGCCAAGTTCTTCCGAACTGCTATTTAAAAATTTGTGATTGCAAGGAAATTTTGCAATCAATAGGACATGGTACATGATAGCCCTCCCCCAGTATTGTATGATGCAAAAAGCCCTTGTTCTAAGGGTTGGGAGGCCTCTTGAGGGAGTTTATCATAGTACCCCCTAAACCAAAAGTCCTTACTAAATACCTCTTGTTTGTAGAAGCCTAGCCATTCAACCATTGCTTGGTACAGTGTTTGGTATAGTATCATGCCCAAAGATACTCACTATTGACTCCCTTGAGTAGAGATAGCAAATTCCTGGGAAGTGACTACCCAAGAATTTGAAGTTGGTGTGCCTGTAGAAGTGGGTGTCATGGAGGGAAGCCAGTGCCACCAAACTTCTAAGCTATCTGCTCTCGAGAAGGAGAAGTGTTCAACATTGATTCGGGGTATTCAATGAGCTATACCAAGTATACACACCTTTCCTACTAGGATTTGTACTTGTTTTCAAATATTTGTATCAAATAACCCAAGACAAGATAGAGTGTTTGCCAAAGAGTTTTTTGAATTAATGAACAAATAAACACCTTTGTAATCTAGAAAACCACATCAGGCTGAAACAATTTTTCACAACCTTGTCAAAATTGTAGAAAAACTAGACTTCATTCACTGTAAACCGCAAATACTACTGTGAACACAACTAATTGTTAAACAACGCATCTGCCAAATTTGAACCGCAATTGCTGATAAACAACACAACTGTTATATCTGCAACTCAATTGACTGTCCTAAACCACAACTACTTGTCATTCAGAAAAAAAACAAAATTTTACTATCACAATACGAGGTCAAACATTCAAAATCTATTTCTAATTACCTTTTTATAGTGGTCTTGGTACAAAAACAAAAAAAAATTGCTTAAACTTTCCACCATTGCACCTCTTAGTTGTCACTTAGTCATAACAATAGGCATATCATTTGCAAACTTTAGTTGCATTTTAGGATTCCTCATCACCTTCATATTAGTTAAGCTCTTAGGTCATTATCTTTGGATATTTTAGAATAGGCCAACTTTCCATACTTTGTATAAACCTTTGCTTCAAAGAAAAATTTCATTGGACCAAGTCACTTGTCACACTTGTTGTCTTTGTCATTTTGGTGAGTCTTTTCCAGGTCTAGTTTGGTAACTCACTTTGTCTCTTGGTCATTTCACTTGGTCTCACAAAAGACCCTTTGACAATTCAAATTGAAGCATTGGCTAAACTTTGGATGGTTAGCAACCTCTTCTCAAATCTCCCAAAGTTGATTACATTTTAGAGTTTGCCTACGCCTTGCATTTAGAATACCTCATAGCATACTTATACTTTTCCATAACATATCAGAACTAGACATCATTACTCGCCACCTTGCGTTTGACATTCCTCTTAGACATCATTTATCACTTTGTGTAGACACATAAAAATGACCTAGGCCTGCAAACTCTATTTTTCACCTTCTTTTTCCTAGCATAATCAAGATATTTTAATTATGTCCTTGGTTCACCTTCGACTATTAATTAAATAATTCATAATTATTTAATTAATTCATTTCTTTTTATTCCTCTTGAGTATTTAAATAAATAAATTTTATTTATTTATCTAAATACGTCGCTAATTGTCTAAAGTCTCTCTATAATTAAATAAATTTCTTAATTTATTTAATTATCCTTGTCCAATAATCCCTCTTGATTATTTAAATAGATAAATTATGTTTATTTATTTAATATATCACTAATTCTTAGGTCTTCTTATAATTAAATAGATTCTTTAATTTATTTAATTATTGGTCACCTTCTCTAAATTAAATAATTATCTTTAATTATTTAATTATCTTATTTGACATTTCCCTCTTTTTAGTAAATAATTTAAATTAATTATTTACTGTCATGTGGCCCCACCTTTTGAATTAAATTAATTTTTTAATTCAAAATACTCTTTTTCCTCCAAAAATCAAAAATTTTTATTATTATTTGATTTTCCAACTACCTCTTTTTCTGTGTCAATCTTATCTCTTGTCACATGCATTATCAACCCTTGATTTGATTTTTTGAAAATCAAATCCAGTCCATTCATTTTGAATTTCCCCTAATGTTGCCCTAACCCTAATTGCAAGTTGTCAAATTGAATCTTGTCTATTAATTCTAGGTCATTTGTCAACTTTTAATCTTGGCTATTCACTCAAAATTGCATTTTCTATAAAATGGCAATTTTGGTCCCATTTTGTCATCTCATGTCATCTTGCAACCTCATGCTATCTAGTTCTCATGCAATCTTGTCTTAGGCACTCTTGTCATGCTCTTGCACTCTTGTCATTTTTGTCATAGGCATATTTACATTTCATTTGGCATAATTTAGACATAGTTTAGATGCTTACTAGTTGCATAATAACATAGTATTACATGTAGCCATTTCAAATCATTCAACATTTGCTTAGGGCTTGTCATTGTCATTAGATTGCTCATCATAAATATGAGGGCAACATCACATTTGTAGCAATTTGAGAAGGTATAATGGAGGTAAGCCATGGAGAATGGAGACATTTTGGTGAGATTGTTTCATTTTTTTTCATGTTTATACTTTGCACTTCATTATCACTTTGGGTTTTTATGTTAATGCTTTAATCTGCTAACCCTAGGGAAAATTCCCATAGTTACACTTTGCATTATACATTCCCCTTATACGTTATTATCACTTTGCATCACTACCACTTTACATTAGACATCCAACAAAACCCTTTAGACATTATTGGCACATTGCATTTCTTATTCCAAAAGACCAAAAACATATTCACATTATCATTCATTTCTTATATCCAAAAAGTCCAAAAACATAGACTTAGTATCATTTCCATCCATAGACATAGTTCCATATCATTTGCATTTCTCCTTTTGAGCAAATCTTACATGGTTGAAACGAGGTAAAAAAGGAAACAAAGAGAAAATATGGCTGACCCACAAGACTTTATCAATCCATTTTCAAACTCTTCACAAGGGACATCAGGACCTCACAAATCCTTACTAGACAAGTTTTTCACTAGAGACCAAAAAGGACGTGTTTTAGTTGAAGACTTAGAGGCTGCTACTCAAGACCCAAAATTTTCCTCTTTTGTAGATGAATACTTGGCACAATAACCCCAATGATATTTAGCAAAATTATTGGTAGAAGGTGCCACATTACCTCTTGGATTTGATATCCATACATTGTAAGCCTCATCTGCCAAGGAAACAACACAACAGTCTCTAGTGGCTTTATCCCTCAAGTAAACACAACCATACCATTTGGAGGATCTACCCAAGACATGACAAAAATCCACACATCACCCTTTGGAACATTAAACATGACACAAGGCCTCAACTTCACCATAGGAACATCATCTTCAAATCCTTTTGGCACCAATAACACAAACAAAGGCCCAAAGTTAACATAAACATGATAAATGCCACATCAAACATCAACACTACTAGTGCCATACCACAAATAGGGGTTTCACAAATGAGAAACATACCTTTCATGCAATTTGGAAATCAACCCAATCCTTTGCATAACATTCACATTCCCAATCAAACAACATCAAACCAAAATGCATCCTCTCAGGGTCCAAACCAAAATCCATCCTACACTCATACACTAAACCAAAATCCATCACATAATGTTGGAGCCCAAATCACCTACATAGACCTCAACAATACAACCAACACATCATTGACACAAGTGGATGGTTTGCAGACACAAATGCAAGCCCATTAGCAATAAATGGACAATATGCCAATGTCTAACAAAAAGACCTATTCAAAAAAAGACTTGTGTCCATTTCCCTTTCACAAAAGTTTACACATGCCACCCTTCCCACAAGGATATGTCATACCAAACTTGCCTAAGTATAATGGGAAGCGTAATCCTCTTGAGCACATAAGGGAATTTTATACAATGTGTATATATGTGGCATATCACCCCACATATCTCATGAGACTTTTTGTAGGAAGCCTTATTAGAATAGACTTGAATGGTTTTCTCAACTTCCATTTGGCATAAGGTCATGGGGTGAACTTGTTGAAAAATTTGTTGAACATTTTTCCTTTAACATTGACAATGAAATCACAATAGCCACATTATGTCATACTACACAAGATGAAGGAGAAAACTTTATTACCTTCTTCCAGAGATGGAGGAGTCTAGCTAGTCGATGTCTAGTTGAAATACCCAAAAAAGTAAAAGGTCACCATATTCTTAGAAAACCTTAATCCAAAATTGAGAAGTGACCTAAGAGTGCATTGTTGCACCTCCTTTGTTGAACTATTGGAAAAGGGTATCATACTTGAAAAGGATCTCATTAAAAAAGGTGAAATTAAAATACCAAATAAAAATCCAAATGTCCAAAATACCCCTAATGACAAGAACAAGTATTGGTCCCAAAACAAGAATGCAACCAATGATGGCATTGTCGATGGTAAGACTATACACATAGGATCACTCATCACACTTAGAGGACACAACCCCTCTAACAACACACCAAGAAATGGTGATCAAATTGCTAATGCTGTCCAAAACACACAACAACCAAGAATGCAAAGGAATTTCCCAAAACATGAATATACTCCCCTAGAGGAACCAATTGAACCAATCTTTAAACAACTGATGTAACACAATCTCATACAACTTCCTGAGCTAAAAAATTATGATCCTTGACAATTTAAACCCTCTTGGTGGGATGACAACACATTTTGCGATTTCCATTGAACTAAGGGGCATAAACTATCACAATGTCAACAGTTGAAAAACATTATACAAGATCTTGTGGAAAACATAAAAATTGAGGTTAATGGACATAAACAACCACCCTCAAATAGTGATCACAAAGTCTTTTTTGATCTGCTAGATGAACATCAAAAAGGAAAAGCCTCCAGTTCAGGAAATGAGACCAATAATAATTTAGCCAATTATGCTGATGTCAAATATGACTATAACCACAATACCATCATAAACCACATTCGAGCTGTCGACGAACATATCAACACCATTACCATAAAGAAACTTCTCGAATGTGTTGTCAACACTCATTGAACTAAGGTAACTATTCAAGGTCCTCCACCACAACAATAACAATAGTCCTCCAAGCCTCAATAAAATTTAATTGACCAGTTAGGAAAGACCCCAACACAAATTTCTATCTTGGAATTATAGTGTATATCACTCGATCATCAAGTTGTGCTAGACAAAGCGTTTCAAGACACAACCATCCCACTGATCTTGATGTCAATCATTTTGAGGAAATGGTAGGCTACCTAACCATTTCCCATCATGCTACTTTCTATGAACAAGATTACTCAACTAATAAGATAGACCACAATGATCTGTTGCACCTCAAAGTTCTTGTTCATAAATCAAAAGTTAGACGAGTCTTGGTAGATAGAGGAGCAAGGTTGAAAATTTGCACCTTGAAACTGGTTAATGCATTAGGCTTATCAAAAGAGTGTGTGGACACTACCAAGAGCATTGTCATTAAAGCATATGATGGTGAAGAAAGGTCATCTAAAGTAGTCATAATGTTTCCTATCAGAATTGGTCTTGCAATTATGGATACAACTTTCCAAGCCATGGATCTCAACCTCCCATATAATCTTCTACTAGGAAGACCATGGAGACATACCATGAAGGTTGTCCCATCCACCTACCATCAATGCCTTAAATTCCCATTTACTGGCACTCAAATCATGATAGCTAGCGATCCTAATCCCTTCCAATATTGCAGTAATCTGAGAGGGACCACACAATTCCAAGTGCCTATCAATAATGAGTCATTGTCTTCCATTTTGTCACATTACATTGATCCATCCTCATTAACTAAAGCATCCACTCCATCTATCATACCATCAAACCTCAAGGTCCAAGTCCATGATATGGGATGTGAAGAATATTGTATGGATAAGTTGTAGACAAACGACAATGCTAATGCTACTGAGAAGACTTCAATTTCCAACAATGATGTCAAGACAATTTCAAAAAATACTCAAATTGATGATCGTGATTGGGTTGAAACCTCTTGGGATCCTGATATGACATCTACCTTCACCATATCCACTTCTACACAAACTTTTCATGTCCATGACAACCCCATCTCTGACCAAGAAATATATGATAATCCATTCTTTGATCTTGACCGCACTAAGGGTATCCAAACATCATTCAGTCCTACCACTTGCCTTGGGTTAGGGTATGTCCCCCCTATTGTTGCCTCTACTAAGTCATCTTTCCAAGTCGTTAAGGATGTGAAAGCATCTTTTGATGTGAACAGTACCAAAAAGAATAGTCCCAAAGGTACCATTAATGATATCGCCATTCACGACCATTCACCAAACATTCTTGTCACTCCATCCATTTCACCTATGCCACTCACATCCATTCACATCATAGACCTAAATAAACAAGCCATATCTAAGGAAAAGGAAAAAGGGAAAGCTCAAGAATCAAAAATCAAAATGCCTTTAAAAGGAGACCAAGTATCAAAAGATATGATGAAAAGAAGAGAAAATAAAGAAAAGTCCTCTAGTCACCATAAAAAGCTATTGAACCAATCAAAAATACAAGTCAAGAATGAACAAGAATGTCAAGAAAATTCCTCTAGCCAACATAAAAATTTATTGGACGAATCAAAAGTAAAAATCAAAAGGGAAAATCATAAAGCATCGGTCTCCGAGAATGCTCCTCTGTCAAAAATTATCGGGCGCATCTATCAACATAAAAAGTTAAACAAAGAACTTGTTGATCCAAAGTCTTCATCTCCTTCACTTTCATCCATTCCATGCAATCCATCCATGCTCATCCATCTGTCATATTATTACATTTCCATTGGTGATGTCTTTCAATGTGCCTTTGATGACAACCCCTTGATGTACTCTAGCTCATTGGCTGCCCAAACTCCTTGTTGTCTGAAGCCTGGTGGCTCACACAGTGTGCACATTAGGGATCATACCATAGCCTCTTTCATTTGCCACATCTATCACCCTTCATATTTTCCACTCGTACTCCTCATCCTAATCAGGTCCTTTCATCTAGCACAATCATCCACACAAGATCAGGGCATCATCAAGGCAGTCTATGGATCTGGTGTTTATCAATTCTATACCTAGCTTCAAAGAGATTTGTCAAAAAACTCATAAAATACAAAAAAAAAAAATCGTTACCTAGATGAAAACCTAGTAAACAGGTGTCTTGGTAACACAATTTTTTTTTGAAAAACCAATAAAATAGTAAAGAGAAATAATTTTTCCAATAGTGAAAACCACTTTGGTGGCACTTTGGATAAGTACCATGGTGAAAACTTGGAAAAAAAAGTGCCATATGTAGTCAATCTTGCTCCTTTGTTTACCATTATTCCAATATGAATCCCCTTTCATATCACCTATCTTTCCCATCCACACGCCTTATCATTTATCCTCTTCATATCACTCATAATAAATGCTTGTCCTTTCCATAACTTGGAATGATTGACATCAAGCACACTTTGCATCCCCATTCCATTCTATTCTTGTTGAATTGGTCTTACACCCAACTGGGGGTAGGTACTTCACTTAGGTCATTTGGATCTTACACTTGCTATTTAGAGGACATAAAACCATAAAAAAAAGACAAAAAATCATAAAATGTCCTGAAAAATTCCAAAAAAAATCATAAAATGATAAAAGACAAAAAAAATCATAAAACCTCAAGAAGACAAAAAGTAAAAACATGTTAAAACCCAAAAACATTCAAATAACTTTCAAAATCCCAAAAATAGAGTCAGAGTCAGTCATGTCAGTTAGTCCATGTCATGTTGAACTACGTTTCCTCTGTGATTGGAAAGGCCATCTATCGATGAGCCCCTGAGGCCACCTAGGTCAGTCCTTTAGGGTTCTTCATGTCAGTCAAATAAGTCATAAATTGTCGTCAAACACCAAACAGTCGTCAAAACATCAAGACAAGTCACACATCAACAAGAAAAATAATCCAACAAGGCCATCAGGTCAAATCAAGCAAATTGTCAAAATAGTCAAACCATCAAAACAATCAACCTATGTCTTATAAAGGATGCATCCTTCCTAAAATCATACATTGTCATTTAGTCAAACATTGTCATTTGCCTTATATAGATGGTCAGATGATCGAAACCAAACTTGACGTCTTATACGAAATATGTCTTTCCTAAAACCAGGCTTGATCAAATAATCAACTCGTCACTTCCCTCGACAATTAAATATCAAACAATCAAACTTTGGAAAACACTCTTACTGGTTGTTGACATTATGGCTTATTTTCCTTATCGTTTTCTTTTGACTTTGTCTTTTGAGTCAGGTTACTAGCTTGCTCAAGGATGTCCCGTGAAGGATTTAAAGGAGCGATGATGTCTCAAGACTCTTTTCTTTGACTGCTGTTTGGGGACCGCCTTGGCAAAAAGAATGAGGCAACTTTGCCTTTAGTATGAGTCAGGACATCCCTTGTCTGCGACTGTTTGTATCACAAGTGGATGACCTTACATACCTTGGTTTATCTCATATCATGGTGCTTTTTATCCATTCGTACAATTTTAACACCCAATGATGATTAATACAAGGCCTATTATGTTTTTTTTGGCAAAATATTGAAGTCATTCTAATATGCTAACATCCATGTCTTCTATGCTACTATTCATCTTTTCCACTAACATTTCTTCTTTTCTGCATCTTCATCACCCTTATCTATTTTCCTCTACCCTCTCATCCATTTCAAGAGCGCACTCGTGTTATTTGAACCCACCTGTCCTCTCGAGGGGGCATACCACTACCTCTTCATCATCCTTCGTCATCCTACTTTCACCGGGGCATATATTTTTCTTTGACACAACGCGATAAACTGCATTGTATCAAAGAGGGGAAAAATGTAGACACTAAAAATTGTCCTAGGCATATGAGTCTTAATTTCTTCATAATTCTTTCACTCCTTTCCCCTTTCATTCTTCATAATTAAATAATTTTAATTATTTAATTATCTCCTAAAGTCATATGTCCTCTATTAATTAAATAATTTTAATTATTTAATTAATTCATTTCTATCTTTATTCCTCCTTGATTAATTAAATAAATGATATTTAATTACGTTACTAATTAAACCTATCTTCTTTCTAAAATTAAATAAATGCCAATTTATTTAATTTCTATGACATTTTCTACTATAATTAAATAATTACTTTAATTATTTAATTATTTGTTAGCCTTTTCTCTTTCTCTTTTTTTTTAGACTGTAGGAATCGGGTAACACAACCCCCTATAAACTGCATTGCACCTAATAAAATTTTTAACGTGACTGGCGACGCTGGCGTGACATGCCCTCCGGTACCATGGGGGTGAGGGATACTAGACCTCATGACCAACCTCTCGCAACAAGAAAGAGACTTTTCTCTTTTTAATTAAATAAATCTTTATTTATTTAATTTGGTCCAATATCTCAAATTTTAAATTATTTAATTAAAAATGATTTCTCCTTATCATATTCTTCTATAATTAGATAATATCTTTGTTATCCAATTAGTTATTGGTCACTTAGATGAGATAAGATTTGATTTTCTCTAGCAAATCACTTTTTTTGTGTTAATCTTATCTTCCACATCTAGTCCTTATCTATCTATGTCTCGACTAGTCTCCACCATTGATTAAATTATCTTTAATTTAATCTTTGACCATTCATCTTTTCTAATTTAACCCTAACCCTATTCCATGCCTCATCTTTTAATCTTGACCATTGATTAATTGTCTCTTGATCTCAACCTTTCATTCGAAATCGGCTTGCCTATAAAAGGGATTTATCATTGTCATTTCATCAATCTTGGAAGCTTAAGAAATCTTAGAAATATTTTGCTATTTTTCCATCTTGCTTAGTACATCCATATCCATTTAAAAATCTTCAATATTTTGCTATTGCTATTGTCTTTAGGCCATATTTGCATGCTTAAGTAAAATCTGAGGGCAAGTATTATATTACAACAAAATGGAGAAGTGTAATGAAGGTGATTCATGGAATGCAGTAGGGTTTGGAAAAATATTTCATTTTTTTATGCTTTATATTCCATTGTGCTTCATTATTAGCTAGGGTTTTGTTTGTTTATGTTTTATATTGCTTAACCTGGATTTTTCCCTCACTACACCTTCTTCTCCTTCTTCTTCAAAACAGTCTAAAAAGGACAAAGTTCAAGCATCTACATCAAGATATAAAGGAAATGCCCTATGTGCTCTTTCAGGTCATGGATCAGGGAGATGGCTTCTAGATTCAGGAGCATCTCATCATCTGGCATCTTCACAGTCTATACTCTTCATTTCAACCTTATACTATGTCTCCTATCTTGATGGGAAACAATTCATACATGAGTGTAATTGGGAAGGGATCTATTAGTTTTAGGGACAACACTTTCCAGGATGTTTTGTGTGTTCCTCATTCAACGAACAATCTTCTTTCCATATATCAGATTACACATGGTGGAGATAGGAAAAATGTGGAGTTTTTTGGCATTTAAATTTGCACCTCTAGAATGCGTATTTGAAGCAGATAGCTATGCACAGTAAAACTGCTCTTCAAATTAGGAGGGGAAGCTCCCTCTTGTTGATGGTGTTGAAAGAAAGTAAACTAAAAACTAAGTTGCCTATCTTTTTGATCAGCTAGAGCACAAGGTTTATTAAACACAAATGCCGCAGCTGAGATTTTCTGATTTAAGAACTTCAACTACGACTAACTTAAGCTAAAGACATTTCTAACTTCTCAAGTAATACATAGAGCAAGAGAAACTAGAAATGAACAAGGTTGATTCTCTAAAAAAGTGCTTCAGTAAATTCTCTCTCAACATACATCTACACACTTCAATGTAAGCTAAAATTAAGATCACAAAAGCATAACACAAATAACATAAATTTTAGATGTTATACCAAGGCAAAGGAGGCTCATGATTTTGTTTCTCAAAATTATAGAACAAAATCTACTACAAACATTCCTGGAATAAGAGTTTGCAGCTAAAGAGGCTCGCAATCTTGTTCTTACACAATAAGAACAACAATTATAATAACTACTTGTTGACTAAAAGAGACTCAACAATTCGCTATCATAAAACAATTGAACAACACTGAATAACAAATAGAAGGCATTTAGGCTCAGCATTTTGTTCTCACTAGCATGGTTAAAGAAAACTAATGAGCAAAGACTCTTATTTATAGACAAGCAGAGGAGTAGAGAACCCTAAAATCTCCTTGCTTTCACAATCTAGGGCTTTCTCAACAAGCAAGCTTTATTTCTAAATCTAGAAAGAAGATAACATCTAACACCTAAGAAATCAGAAAAAGCGGGAAACACCAACTATTACATTATCTTCTTTCTCTTCTTCAAAGAATGGATAAGAATTGCTCCAAGAATACAAAGAAAGCGGAAAGAAAGCTTCTAGATGAAAGCCATTTTAAATCTCAATCACATCCACTAAAAAGTAGGAAATTGTGTCCTGATTCGGTGCATCTATCCCATTAATAAAAAAGTTGCATTTTTCCAAGATATCTTCTCCATTTGCAATTGATCTTAGGAAATCTTCGACCTCATTGGCTGCTTTTTCAAATCTTGCTGACATCATGGCAAGGTGATTCATTCTGCTACCAACTATATTGCTGCTATCACAGCTGCGAAAAACACTCTGAAATTGAGCTTGCACTTCATCTAGCTCGACGTAAGAACCATCTTCAAGATTGTACCGAGAAGGAATCTTTGTGACAAACTCATTGATGAAAAGAAGAGCTTCGATCACCCTTTTTCTGTAAGCAATAAACTCTTCGGATATCCTCTTGTAAGTTTTAACCTTGAAGACATGACGCTCTCTCCAAGCAAGGATCTGCCTCTTGTGATCTTTTGAGGCTGCTGAACCATAGGCTATATCCAAATCAGCAATGATGATTTCATGTCTTGGTTTTACTTCATCCACTGATTGTTCAAACCCTTAGATACCTTGACGTAGCTCATGAGCATTTTCTCTCAATTGAAACATCCGTGCCAAGATCTCCTTTCCTCTGAAAGTGAAACTCTCGATCCACTCTTGAGTTTCTTTCCCACAAATAACCATCTATCTTAATTGATGATGATCAACTAGTGTCTCTAAAATTTGGGGTAGCAGCTGGGTCACCTGTGACGTACCCTGGACAAGATTAGAAATGAAAAGCCTAAGCTGCTATATTTCAGCCTTGAGGGCTGCTTTGTCTTCTTCATCCTTGATCACTCTTTCTTGAAGGATTTCAGACACAACTCTGAATAGACTAACATCTGCATGTCTGGTATTTTTACCAAGATTAGCCTTGACCATCACGAAGTCATCCATCTCAAATTCATCTCTATTTTTGTCCTCTGGGGGTAATGCAGTCTCCATGACTATCTCACCATCAGGATTCCTATCAAAGTGAACTTGCTTCTTTGCTTTCTTCTTAGGAGGTTCCTGATAGATGTTATCAAGGTCATCAAAATTCACTTGATATGAAGGTCTTCTTCTTACCCTTCCTAAGGAGCTGTCAAGCCAAGACATGGTAGTATCTTTACTAACTTCCGTAGGAGGTACAATTGCAATTTCTTCATCATTTTCAATATCAAGGTCAATGTGGATTAGTGAAGACCTTGTTAGTGGTATGGAGTCATGTGCTAAGGGCGCTTCTTCTGTCTCCTTCTGAGGTATAGGCTCTTTTGGAGGAGCTTCTACATTCAACCGTTGATGGCTCCTATATGACTATACTTGAGAAGTCTAGCCTCCTTACATTTTTGGTTGACTTGCTGCCCTTCACACCATCTTGAGACCGACTTACGCCTTTCCCTTTTGATTGTGCTCTAGAAGAGGAGGGAAGTGATGACTGTACCCTTGGCGGCTTTGCTGCTGGTATGGACTTCTTCCTTTTGAGAACTCAGAAGACCTTACTATGTTCAAGGACTTGCCTTGTCCTTTCTTCAACTGAGAGGGATTCCTTATTAGCCCAATTGACTTGAGGAAGGGGCTGATCTTCAATTCCCTTTTTGGCATACATCGGGAGTAACACATCCTCATCATCATCTGACAATCCTTCGATATCCTTTGAAAGGCAGTCTTTCATTTGGTGAAGAGTGAGCCTACTGTAACTACGCCTCCTAACCTCAAACTCATCTGTACAATTGGCCCAAAAATCTTCAAGGGCGGACATGTGAGCATAGTTTCTCTCAAGTCGGACAACGTAGATGCCATGAGGGTCATAAGATTGTCTCTCGCTATAAGGCTTGAGACCAAGTTTGTCTAACTCATCTCCCATTGTTTTAGCATCTGTTGCTATCCTGCATGTATAGATTCCCAGTCTTAATGGAAAATTGAGGGCGGGTTTCTTTCTATTCCTCAAGAATGCGTGAACATCATGTGCCTACCTTAAGAAATCCATGAAGAAAACTTTGTTTGATGGGTACCTTGGCAGCATGAGTGGGGCACTTGCATAGCCATAGACTCTAAGATAGGTGAAAGTAGGAAATTGTATGAACCAATCTGCCCACTCTACCATTGCTTCCTTGACAACTAAAGAGATACATACGGGAAATTCGTTGTCTAGGTCCCACACTGTGTACATCAAGAAAGCCTCATTCACCCTCTTGTAGTGATGCAGTGACTTCATGAATTCCAACTGAGGATAGTAGTTGTAGATAGTTGTAGATATGTTGTATGCTCAATAATCCCTCGGTGTTCAACCCTCTGAATTGACCTTGGTAGGCCACTAGGTAGACTAGGTAAGAAACCATATGAAACTCATGAATTTGGAAATATTCTATGATTTGTTGATGAAGGTTGTCACTGATCAAGGTGGGCCAATCATAGAACTCAGTCTTCTTCATGATGTGGGGTATAGCGTAGAACGTCCAAGGTTGAAACTTGGTAGCATCTTATGATCTAGTGACCCTGTTGAGCAAGGTGATTATGATAGCAATCTCATCTTTGAAGTCTCCTTGCCCGACGTTCTTAGGAAAAGTCTTATGCTTCTCTTTCATCCACCTTTGTGCAATCTTCTTACTATACTTGTCTTTGCGCATTTCCCATATCCTTTCACATTCACCCTTTAAGATTGTGACACTTTCAGGCTAAGCAGGAATGGAAAGACATTTCTCGATCATATCAGGCTTCAAACTGCAAATCAACCAGCCATCAACTGATTGAATCTCCCTTGTAGCTGGGTTGTAATGCTTGATGCAAGTGATTACAAACTCAGGACTTTGAATTGATATAGGAATAGATGCTGCTGCAAGGAGTCTAGAGTGCCCCAAGTTTCTGATGGTAGTGTTGCCTGCGCTCTCCGAAGCATGTAGATCAAACACTGACTTGATGTGATGCAAGTCCATCTCAGCTATTTTGATGAAATCATGGTAGAGAGTTGATTTGGTCTTGAAATCATTGGGAGTGTACCCCATTTCGAAAACCTTGAAGAATGACTGTAAACTCACCTAGGTTCAGACAAGTTTTAAACAACTTACTATTTTTAGAATGCTGATTCTTCTTCCTCAAACGAACAAAATTTTCAAAAATTTTCTGAGAGATGGGTTTTCCTCAGAATTTCATTGCAAGACAAGCCAAATCGTCCATTTTTGAAAATTTTGATTTTAGATTGAAAAAGCAACAAACCCTAATTTCTTCAATTTTTCATGAAAAAAGCTGGCACCTGGGTTTTGTTCAGAATGTAATTAGAAATGGACCCAGTTGATTAGATTTGAAAAACACTAATGGCTGATCGAAAAAGAAGCCAACCCTAGAATTTGAAATTTTCTTGAAAAAAGTTATGATATGGGTTTTCTTCAGAAGACTATTTTGAGAGGACCCAGATGATTAAAAATTGAATGCACTGAGGATTTCACTAACATGCAAAGCAAAAAGCAGTTGCTGCAACTTGATGAATTTCTTGAAAATTTCTTTAGAAGAATGTGATAACAAGACCCAGATGGCTGAAAATTGAAAATCTTGGCCTTCTTGAAAAATTTGATCTTTTGGATGAAAAAACTTGAAAAAGCAAGGCCTTATGCTGCTAGTCTGAAAAAATTGATGAAGAATCAACAAACTTGAGTTCTTGAATCTTGAAATATTACTTCAAACTTGCTGCTCCAACTTTCTCCTTTGAATGCTACCTGCAAAAAACAATGAAAATTACATTGAAGAGAGGTGTTAAATAGACTTAGGGTTTGAAATAGGTTTGTTTTCTTTTTCTTTTATCTTCAAAAACCCTAAAATTGGCCTGTTCAATGAACTTGGACATCCTCATCCTCTTGCAATTTTGAATTTTTTTTTGAAAAGTTTGAAAAATTCACTAAGGCATTGAAAGTTGGGCACCCTTCTTGGCTAGAGGCGCCCATTTGTTTCAAAGTTAGTCATTTTTTGAGTTTTTTTTAACTTTTTTAGAATTTTGACCCCCTATTTTGTCCTCAATCTCTGGATTCTAGGTTGATCTGATGAATGAGTTGGATGATTCATCACGTAGCCTGACTGATTTTGAAAAGATTGTTCTGGAGGCACCTCTGATGGAAAACTTCGTTTTGACCTTCAAATTCATGGAAGCCTATTTCCTCCAGGGGCTTTGAACTTTCACAGTGTTAGCCATTTTTTCATGATTTTCAATTTCTTCATTTCCCTTTGATCCTCTGATGAAATCTTGATTCTGGGAGCTACGCTGATTAGATCGACTGACTGTCAGATTCACTGGGTAGCTTGGATGATTCTGATGAAGTGATTTTGGAGGCTGCATTTGCGAATTCAATCATTTCAGAGCTCAAAAGTTTGGACGCCCTTTCTCTCTAGGGGTGCCCATCTTAACCAAACTTACCCATTTTTAGCATTTCTTCATCAACTCTCTTCTATAGATGATCCTGCTTGATCTAGTGACCCGAAGGTCGGATTGGCTGATGGTTGGGCTTGTCACGAAGCTGAGAAGATTTTGGAGAGGGTTCTCTGGGAGTCACTTCGCCAAAAAGTTAGATTTAATACTCCAAAAGCTTGGGATCCCTTTCTCTCTAGAGGCGCCCAACTTGTTTAGAATTAGAATATTTTCATTTGATCTCATCTTCAAATTCAAACCTTCATTCTGCACCTTCAACTTTGATCTGAATTCACCGAAGATGGCCAGTAGGATGCCTTGACGAAGATATCCATTGCGAAGCTGTTTGAATTCTGGAAAGATGGAGTATTTTAGTAAACCCTAACTATTGGATTCCCCTTCAAAAAGCTGGGTGCCCTTCTTCACCAGGGGTGCCCAAAATTTCTAGACTTAGTCAAATTTTGGTGATTTTCATTCTTTTTCATTCTGAATTCTGTTTGGATCCTACCTGTTTGATCTCAAATCCCAGATGACTGGATGATCCAATGACTACACCATTGGATTTGTCGCAGAGCTAGAAGAAAACTGAGCAACTTTTCTTGGAGGCTTAAACCCTAATTTCAACATTTAATGCCCTAAAAAGATGGGTGCCTATTCTCTCCTGGGGTGCCCGTGACAAACAATGTTAGAATATTTTTCACAGTTTTCACCTTCTTTCCTCGTTCTTTGTGCTTTCTCACCAAATCACCTTCTGTTGAATGCCTGAGTGTTGAATCTGACACCTGGCAGCTGACTGACCTCCATTAATGACCTCGAAGCTCCTGATATGCCTTTGAAAAAGCAGTATAGACCCACTAGGGAAAAAATGATCTTTTTGATATTCTAACTGCACTAGCTTGATATGGAAGTATTTTGAGCCTATCAAAATTATTTTGAACTCTAACAGACCAAATTTCTATTTTTAGAAAGTTTTTCCAGTATCCGTTTCAAAAGAAACCCATAAAAAGTTACTATTTTTACGAAATTTCTAAAAAAGAAGTTTTCCTAAAAAGTAGGGATGAAAAACTAAGATTTGGGTTTTGTAGATTAGGTCGCTCTGAGCAAACCCAGATAATTAGATTTTGAAAATTTTACATTTTAATCCCTCATGCAAGACATGCATACCCAAATTTTGACCTTTTTGATAGATTTAAAGACTTTTACTCATTTCTTCAAAATGTATAAGTGTAATAAATTTTTTAATTTTGGGGTACAACAGAGTTCACACTTGAATCAGTCATCATTCAAGACTTGGAGAGTCAAGAGATCATTGCTACTAGGATGGTTGATCATTCATCTTGGTTGTATACCTTTGCAGATTTTGCTTCTGATGGTGATATTGTTCCTTCGGTTGTTGATCGCACTTCAAGTATGAACCATCATTCAGAGGAGAAATTTGGCTTCTTGAACTTGGGAGTTCTTACATCAGATCCAATTCTTGAGTAATCCATTCTATCTCCTCCATCTACTATTTTACCTGAGGATGTTTGTGATTCCACAGTTTGGGTTCCTTGTGATTCAATGCATCAGGACATACATAGTCTTCCAGAGATAGCTACTTGTGATGACTTCGTGATAGGTATTTTTGTTGAGAAATGTGACTCAAATTTATTGGCTTGATCGACTTCCTAGAGCAGTTGTGTTTTCCTCCTTCATTGGCCTGAGTTAAGTTGTTGGTTTTCAAGTTTTTCCAACTAAAGTCGTGGGGTTCTAAAGTTTCGTAACCTCCCGACTTAGTGATTGTGAAGCAAAGGTTGATCCCTTTGTTGTCGGCAAGTCATAGGTTTTGAGAACTTCCCAACCTATGACTTGAGGTTTGGAAGTTTGGGTGTTGAGTGATAGAGCGATCCTTCTACTGTTGGTGAGTTGCAGGTTCTGGGAACTTCACAACCTCTGACATGAGGTTTTGAAGTTCAGTTTTTTGGCGATATAGTGCCTTAGAAGCTGATGGATGTGGGAGCTAGTAGGATGGTGGATCATGATTGAAGGTTGACAAGTGGCGATGATGTGGAGGATAGACGACATGTGGGCCCATGTGCTCGGTGAACTTTAGTGATATTGTAATGAATGTCTCTTCGACTGGGCGACATGGTTTTAGGTGGATAACCATAAGTTCGACGATGGAGATTTGTTCAACTACTTATCTGATGGCCAAAAATGCTGGATGATGGCATGTGGCTTGAGGTATAACCCTAAAGGGGTGCAGTAGTTGAATAGTCAGTGAGAGAGAGCGACGGTAACTAGAGGGCTAGAGAGGTTAGGTAGCAGAGAGAGAGTGGCAGTAACTAGAGGGCCAGAGAGGCTAGGTAGCCAAGAGAGAGATGAATCTTGCAGAAGGTGAAGGTTGAGTGGCTGTATGATAGAGAGGCCGAGAGGCCAGTGGTCGAGCAGTGAGGCTATGTAGCCAAATGAGATGTATGTTGCTGAGGGAGGTGGTCACGATGGGTTATGCTACCAAATTTTCTCCAAAATGGAACAAGATGTAAATTTCTTGTAAAGGCTGTGAGCCTGATATTGTATTGTAACTGTATTTTATTTCCTAATAATACAATGGTGATCTAGGCTTTTGGAGTGTCAAGGTTTTTACTCGAAAGGGTTTTCCCCATGTATATCTATGTGTTCATGTCTTCTATTTCATATTTCATGGTTATTGGTTCTATTTGTTGAATCTGTTAATGGTGTTGTTGAAACTAGTTAAGCATGAGTTTCTCTCAAAAGGATTAATGGGGGAAATGAACTATGTCTAATTTCTTTTTATGGTATAGTAGTATGTGTCTTCTACTGAAGGCACTACTGATCTCAGATGTTTCTTTCTGAGATGACCATCCATATTTCTCGACAAGTGGTATCAAAGCCTTCTTCTAGGATGTGTTTCTTCCTATTGTGTTGCTGGTTCTGGGTATTCCTTCTATGAATATTTCTTAGTCTATCAGGCTTGAGGAAATCTAGAGGAATCAATTGATGTATTGATCCTTTGATGAGTAGAATTTCTTTCTTTTCTGTTTAAGTTTATGAGACAACATGCAACATGGAAAATGGTGAAGATGGAGAAATTAGAACTGGTCATACTGGAATGTCATGATCTGAGGTTCCTAGTTGGTAGCGGTATAACCCTAATGCATGGGGTGGAATATTTTTGCTTCGTGTCTATGTTGCATCAAAAGCTTTCATATTGGGTGTTTGTGTGAGAGGCTCCCTGATGATATGGAGAAGCTTGGGTTGTTTTTCAATCATGGAGTAATGTGCTTATGCTAGGAATTTTTCCTGGTATTGGAAGGCATAGTCTTATGGTACCCTAATTTCAAGTAGGCTATGGAGTTGACCATTGGATGATCTAGAAGCTTCTGAAATAGCTGGTCTCTCTTGAATGTATGTGCATGTTCTAGTGGTTTTGGAGTTGGCTTCAAATGGGCCTAGAGTTCCTGAATTGCTATTTCCTTTTAAGGATGGTTTGTACTTATATGGCTTTGTGGTTTTGTAGGTTTTACACGGTCAAGCAAAAGTTGTGGTTATGTGGAGCTACTATTAAGCTATTTTCTAGAACCTGGCTTTTGGGGTGTGACTAGATGAGATAGTTGCAGTTCGACATGGTTTGAGGAGGTGTGATGTATTCTCTGCATGGGAGTGTTGGTACATGATTTGTTAATTAGCATTCTTATGGTGTTGCTTGCTGGGTTCCTAGACTATGGTGCTCAAGTTGTGGACATGATTGGTGAATCGGATCTAAGCTTGATCTTGTGTTTGAGTCAAGTTATCTACATGGTTATTCTCTTTGAGATATCAGTTTTGCAGTTTCCAGTGTGATGATGGTTTTGCATGTTCTATTGAATGGATCGACGGGCTGTGTAATGTTGTGGACTATCTTTACCTACATGTTTACTATGAGACAACGTAGAAGTGGATTGTCCATATCCACAAGATCTATTTCTGTGTTGGTGCAGACCTGTTAGTTGGCCTTATCTGTGGTCACTTGTGCATTTGTGTATCTGCTTTGAGATATGAGGATGGATGGTGTTGAGTACATGAAGTCAGTTATGGGGAACTATAGCATGTGTATCATGATTTCATGGATAGCTTGGATACACAGTTTTGTGTAAGTTTTTGATAGTGATGGTGTTGTCTGCTTGGTTTGGAGATCTTGGTGTCACTTGGTATTTTTGTCAGAAAGACATGTTGCTGTGTGGACCTAAAGGATTTCTAGTTTAGTAGATGTATGGTCATGATGCTTGGAAAGCTCAGTATCACAGTTCAATGGGAGCTTTAGCAATGACTGTGGATTCATCACTTGTTGATGGATGGTCTTCTCTAGTGTTGTAGATGTTACTAGGAGGAGCTCTTAGATCTTGTTTCTGCAGAAGAGATCTTTCACATTTTGCATGGACTCTATTTGAAGATGTGCAACATCTCATAGCCATGGAGAATTCTTGAAGTTTTTGGTTGAGGTATTGGTGGTGCTTGACAAGTGATGTTGGTTTAGATTTTGTTGTGTTTCATGTCATGGTATACTCTTGATTGTGCATTAGAGTTTTGGCATGATGCATTGCTCTTGAGACCATGGCATGTTCACTTGGAGCATGGGATCTCCTAAGGGAGATGTGTAAATCATGATGTCATGATAAGTTCTTGGTTCAAATGATTGGAGCTTTGACAATGGTCTAGTGATTCTCTTTGTATTGAGTACATTGGTCATTTGCTTGATTACTTTATGATAGTGCAGTGATGCATTTGGAGTTTAGCATGAGATGATCGGTTGTAGGTGCTCATGGATACATGAAGAATAAGGTGAGGCTATAATTCTCTTGAAATGAGAGAAGTGTTGATGGTTACTCTTGATGAGATTTCGGCAGAAAGTTTGAGGATCCTTCACCTTGGTAAGACGTGAGTTCAACAAAGACCAATGAGGAGATTGCTCTTAGAGAAGTCATGATGACTTGGTTATCCTGGAGGAGAATTCTCATTTCCCACTCTTGGTCTACTTGACAGTTTATCACTTGAGAGGTATTTCCCATTGTTTCTCTTAGGTGTTTTATTCTTTCTTTCATGGATATGGATCTTGAATTGCTATTAGATGTTTCTAAAGGATTCATTGTGAGAGATGTATAGCATGGTCATCTCCTTATGTATTGTGATTACTTTCATTGATGTTGAGTTTAGGAGATATAGTGGGATGATTTCTTAAGATGGGAAATGAAATAGTTTGATCTTCTTGGAGAAGCTTACATCCATATAATTACATGAAATATATGTTGTGTTTGATCTTGGTGATTGAACAGTTGGATGTTGTTAAGGATTTTCTTTTGGGGTGTTGTGAAGGAGATCATACTTGACACAATTGGAATTTAGAGGTGTATGTAGAAGGATTTTCTACAGGTATATGATGTGCAAACTTTTCTCTCTGTGGTCTTGGTTATGGAGACTTATGGTGAGGGTTGTATAGGTTGTGCATATCATTGTGGATGGTTCCTTGAAACTACATGTTTACGAACTCTATGTGATGTTGTTGATAGAATTTTTATGCCTTGATTTTTTAGATTTGGCATTACCCATGTGTTATCTTGCATAAATGCACCCTTGCTAAGTTGTAGAAATTAACTTTCTCGAGAAACATGGAAACACTCCTACTAGGTTGTGGGTAACCTAATGATAGGAGTGAATCTTTGGATGAGGCCGACTCCTAGTTTGTATATCACCTGAAACTACTGAATTTATGAGGAAAAGGAAGAAGGATAACTTAAAATGAATAAAACTAAAGGAAAAGGCAAAACATAAGTGATACACCAAACTGAAAGGGAGACAATGGAACTCAGAACTCTACACTTGGTTTTAATCTAGTAGAAATCAAGTTTGCACAATTTGTTACAACATGTTTATGCATAAATATTTCACTAAAAGGTCAAATACTACAACTTACAAAAGGAAGATAAACTTCACAATTATCAAGTAGTTTGTATTTTTTAGACAAAAGCAATAACCTATATAAACAAACTATTTGCAACAAGGGTACAAAAGCATGAGACAAATATATAAAGAAACTAAGTAAGTTTACAAGATAACTTGATCAATCATAAAACGTACACTAAACTACAAAAAAAATAGGCAAGGAATCCATTACCACAAATGAGCAAGGTGATATCTGTATTCAATGTCTCATGAGTTACAAAAAAAGGCCAAAACTATGTATCAAAGGACTGAGAATAGTCACTAAGTCTCCAATCTGCATAATCTAAACTCACTCCAAGAATGAGCCCAAAGAGAATATAACACTCAACTCCAAGTACTTGCACCAAAATAGGAGCAATCAACTAACTTGGGTCAGATCTCTCAAAATAGCCTAAAAATGTGCCACTAAATTCCCCTCAAAACTATCTCCAACATGTGGGGAAAGTGGGTTTGACCATGCCAAACATCTAGGCATGCAAAACCACTCCTAGATTCCTACAATTTCCCAATAAGAAGCATAAATGTTCCTATATGCATGGGTATGTGTCTCCAAACTGTTTTATTCACCTCCCTATATGCTCTCCATGTCATAAATCAAATCATTTCTCTCCTTAACTGAATGTTGAAAACCTCCATCATTTGCATTTAAGAATAATAATATGACTTAAGGATTATAATTGTACCTTAAAGTCATTTGTTTTACATTTAAATCATATGCAAAAAATGAAAATTAGTTAACAATTCTAATAGCACATTGAGGTGAGGTGGCATATACAACATATACACGTGTTTAAAACTCCATCATAGAATTTGGTGAGGTGGCACAATACCTAACATTGCATGGATCATAAAGCATAAGGCAAGAATTTCCTAAGGCAAAAACAATGTAGATGACCCACGATATACATTAGTTGTATTTTATTTTTACTAATTGAAAGGTAAAAAAAACACCTTATGTCAGCATCTTTTATGGCTGATAACCCTAAAACAAAAGTAAACAAAAATAAGAAAAAATTGTTTCATTTTGCTTGAAGCTTCTTAGAGAAGCTAAGCCACCACCATCCTAGGGTTTGAAACTCTCAGTGATGAGTTCTAGAAAATACATAGGTATTTTTGTGTAGAACTTGTTGATTTTTCACTCAGACAAGTTGGTAAGTCATTTTCTAGAAACAAAAGTGAATAAAGGCTTCTTTGTTAATGATTTTGGGCCTTATAGGCTGCGACATCCTATGAATTCTTTTCATTTTGCCTCACTTGTTTCATTTTCCTATGTCTCTTTCTTCTTGGCCGCCATGGAGATTTGCAATTGAGCTTTTGCAATGTCAAAAACAAGATTAAGGGAAGCATTCCTTCAAGCAAAATATGACAAAATCTAAGGTAGGCCTTCAGAATAAATATCTGATCATTGTCATTTGATTTCTTTACTGAAGAAGACAAATGCTTAAAATCAATTCATTTGTAGCAAAAATGCACAAATATCTCTATTTCCATGCTATTTTTTTGAAAGTCGAGCTCTTCTTTTATGGCTGTGAAACTTGTTATAGGTTTCTTTCAGTTGTAGAGTTTCCATATACATGTTACAGACCACAGTTTTTTTTAGTTTGTGGGTATCTGTTATTTTTTCTTTCTCCATGAAAAATGTGTAAAACCCAAATTTAAGTGGTTGTGGCCTCACAACTTTCTACTAAAAACAAACCCTCAAGGGTCCTCCTCTGTCTTTGTAGAGATTTTCATCATCAATAGATCACAACCTGTATATTGAGGTGTTATGACTGTGGCCACATTTTTTGGGTTATTTAAAACTCGTAGCCTCCATCATTTCCCTATAAATTCTTCATAGCCATGACTCCATTGTCCTGGTATTGCACATTCTAAGAAGGCATTTGTCTTGATAATTTAATGGGAACACATTTTTCCCTCTTTTCCTTTAGTAGATTACCTTTTGTTTAGAGAAACACAACATCATTTTCTTTTATAACCATGACATTTGTTACTCTTGATATAGATGAATGAAAACCTTATTTCTTTTAATGGCTAACCTTTGAGGTTTCATTCTAGGTTACAGATGATGACTGTAATGAAAACCCTTCTTGGGTTGAGGGTTAATGTAAAAACACCATCAACCATGTTTTCATCTATTTTCTACCTTGATTTTATTCATTCTTTTACTTGCCTCTGAGGCTGGGAATAAAAATCTCATGCTTATAACTTTTCCATGAAGTACAAAGATTATCATCCTTACTATGAGATTTTGATAAACACTGCACAAGGAACTATTCTTTTATTCCTAGAGGTAGCACTGTAATGTGAACATTTTTCTTTTCATGATTCTGCAGCTTAGCCTTTTCTAGGTTTCATGAACGAAAAGAGAAAACTCTTCTCTTTCCATTTTTATGTCTCTTAGAGCCTCATCTCACTATGGTTTCATGATTCCTGTCTCTATTGATGAGTTGATATCCTAGAGCACTACCATGAATCTCTAGTTCAAAGTTATGAATGATCTTCACAATCATGATTATAACCACCATCTTATTGCTGCCCTTCTCATTTCATAACATTGACTGCCCCTATAATACAAACCTATACAAGATAATGGCATACATGTGAGAAATGATCATGAAGCTTGGTGAATGACAAACTTTGGTGAGAGCTTGATATATATGTCTTTACTATTGCATGCAATGATTATTGTCTTTTAATCACCTACAACCACCGACATGAAACTCTACTATTTCCTTTTCTCTTTATATCACTTTTTGTGCAAAACTAGATGATATTTCTGTTCACTTCTATCTCTGTAGCTTATTTTGCTCCTCTTTTATCAAGGGTTGTCCTTCCTGTTAAGAATGAGAGTGCTTTTCATTACTTTAACATGTTTATGATTAGATATTTGATATTCACTGTCTTTCCTTATTGTGAGGATGGCTATCTTTTAACCAACATGCCTTCATTTAATTTGCATTTATAAAACAATGGCTATGCTTTTTTAACAAGATATATCATTATTTATGCAATTGTGATTTAACTATCTCTTGTCTATGTTTAATAACTAGAAACCTTATAATGGCTTTCCCCATACTATTACAATTTGAATACACCTTTATGGCTACACCATGATATGCCACTGTTCTATGATTGATACAAGGCCAAGATTGATTTTAAGCAACAATCTTTCTATTATGTTAGCAATGATAACATTTCCTTTGTTGTTTATAAATGATCTTCATAGTCCTTTCTTCTTTTGATCTCCTCTACGACTGATCTACTCCCTCTAGCTTTGAAGGTCATTGTCATACATTGGCATCATGACTTTGATTCAAAGTGGCTTTCATCTCTTGAATTGGCATTACAATGTAACAATCATTGATGAAAATTCTCTGCCCATAAGCATTTGATACTTATGATTGTTAACTAGCACAAAAACTCTTGTGCAGTTATGACACTATGACATTGGCTTTGAGAAAGCTTTATTGTAGCTTAATTTACTCTCCTTCTGTTACTGTCTTTAATCTTCACAATCTTGTATGCTTTATATTGTTCTTTACAATATACCTACATTTATGCATCCTCCATACCACTGTCTATGCATTTGTGAGATATATGCCCTTTCCATTAACTTAAGAATAACATTAATTAAGGAGTGCACATTTGTTTTTCAGTCACGATAACCCTATTCTCCATCCAAACCTGAGGCATGCCACTATTAAATAACTTTGTAAGGTATGGCTGAAATGTTTTCATGCCCACTACATTCAAGTCCTAAAAGATGTTACTTGACTTTCATTTGTCTTATAGAGACTCATTTCTGACATATTATGCCAAAGTCTTCAAGGGATAATGGTAGGTGACTTTAGCATAGGAATATTCACCTATTTGGTAATGTTGATCAAATACTTGAATAACATGACTTAAGAGGTGCATATGCCTATGATATAAAAAAACTATCCCTATGTCTTGATGCTCAACAAAATGTGCAAAAATGATTCAAGAAGACATCCAAATCAATACTACTCCATTCCCCTAAACATATGGGGCAACATGCTAGGATCAACCCTTGTGGGAGCCGCATTTTAACCCACATGATGATTAGATAATTCAAAACAACAACATAACTTTTTCTATACCTGTACAGGAAGAAAACAAGTTAGAAAAAATATGTGCATATGATTGATGTGCTTGATGGTCCTGTTGCTTTCTTGGACATTCACAATTTACATGCTTGTTTAATGCACTTGAGGATCAATTTATATGTTCATGGGTGCTTGTACATGTAATGTGAGATACCTTCATTTCTATAACAACATTTTATTGCTCAGATGCAAGAACTAGGAGCAACATGGAGCTAAGGAGGACACAAGGTAGCTTGAGACAAAAATGGAAGCAAGGAAACGTAGACCAAACCAATCATCAGGAAAAGACTGGCCTCTTTCCTTATATGTGCATTTTATTTTCTTTATCTATCAATGTATAAAATTTTCTTCATTACATTGAATAAGTTAGTCTCATGGCTTGTGTGAGAAAAATATGCACTTTGTATCAATAAAGATTACTTTTTAGAAAGATTTGTGTAAATATTTTCTATGTTACATGCACTTCTATAAATGCATTGATTTTCTACTATAATCTTGTAATCTTTTTTAATTTTCCTATTTATACAATTGAATGTAATATAGGAAAGATAAAATAAGAAATGTACCTCTCTTTTAGTTTGCAAATTCTTTAGCTGAATCAAATTGAGCAAGTAACAAAAATGGGTAACACCATGCAGTGGGAGTTCCTAGATGTGTTTGGTATTCTTTGACTGGTTGGAACTTGGAGCTTGTATTTGTTGCTGATGGGTTAGCTATGTAAGTGGCATGAGTTTTCTGATGTGGATACCTTGGAGGTATGTGTGATTGGATGGATTAGCACTTGTTGTGTGTGCTATTTTCAATTGAGTGGGTTGATCGGTTGGATGGGAGTAGTTAGTTTTCTTGTTGCTGTTCTATCTTGTTTTTGGAGAATGACTTCACAGTTGTGTTCATGGTTGAGGGATTTGAAGCTAATGTTGTGTTGCTTCTGTATAGCTTGTGAGCATAGTGGAGTGGTGGTAGTGTTGAAGCCCTTACCATTTGTAGGATCTGATGCTTGTGTTCTTGATACTAGTGCATATACACCTTGGCTCATTCCTTTTTTCCTATAGTGGATGGTTGGAACTATTGCCTGATTTGGTGGACATCTTGGATGTCATTACAAGTGTCTTGGTTGGAGCATGGAAGCATTGTTTAAGATTCTTGAGTTTTATTTGGAAGGATCTAGTAAGTTCTTTTTCAAGTGGGAGAATGTTGAGAAATGTGACTCAAATTTACTAGCTTGATAGACTTCCTGAAGCAGTTGTGTTTCCCTCCTTCATCGGCCTAAGTTAAGTTGCTGGTTTTCAAAGTTTTCTAACTGAAGTCACGGGTTCTAAAGTTTCATAAGCTCCCGACTTAGCAACTATGAAGTGAAGGTTAATCCATTTATTGTTGTCATGTAGGTTTTGAGAACTTCACAAACTCTAACTTGAGGTTTGGAAGTTTGGGTGTTGAGCAAAAGAGCGATTCTTGTGTTGTCAACGAGTCGCAAGTTTTGGGAACTTCACAAACTATGACATGAGGTTTTGAAGTTTGGTTTTTTAGTGATATAGCAACTTGGAAGCTGATGGATATGGGACCCGATAGGATGGTGGATTGTGATCAAAGGTTAACAAGTGGTGATGACAATGAGGACAAATGGAATGTGGGCCCATGTGGTCGGTGAACTTTGGTGAGATAGTAATGAATGTCCCTTCAACTGGGCGACATGGTGTTAGGTGGATAACCCTAAGTTCAACAATGGAGATTTGTTCAACTACTTCTTCAATGACTAGAAATGTCAGATGATGGCATGTGGCTCAAGGTGTAACCCTAAAGAGGTGCAGTACTTGAACAGTCAGCGAGAGAGAGAGGCGATAACCAGAGGGCTAGAGAGGCTAGGTAGCCGAGAGAGAGTGGCGGTAACCAGAGGGCTAGAGAGGCTAGGTAGCTAAGAGAGAGAGATGAATCTTGCAAAAGGTGAAGGTTGAGCGACTATATGAAAGAGAGGTTGAGAGGCCAATGGTTGAGCTATGAGGCTGTGTAGCTAAATGAGATGCCTCTCACTGAGGGAGGTGGTCACAATGGGTTATGCTATTGAATTTTCTATAGAATGGAACAAGATGTAAATCTCCTATGAAGGTCATGAGCCTTATATTGTATTACAACTATATTTTGTTGCTGAATAATACAATGGCGATCTGGGATTTTGGAGTGTGGGGTTTTTTACCCGAAAGGGTTTTCCCCATGTATATCTATGTGTTCATGTATTCTATTTAATTTTTCATGGTTGTTGGTTCTGTTTGTTGAATCTATTAATGGTGTTGTTGAAACTGGTTAAGCATGAGTTTCTCTCAAAAGGATTAATGTGGGAATGAACTATGTCTAATTTCACTTTATGGAATAGTAGTACATGTCTTCTACTAAAGGCACTACTGATCTCAGATGTTTCTTTCTAAGATAATTGTCCATATTTCCCAACAATTTCAGACTTGTTTGTGGAGTCTCATATTGCATATTTGGAAGACATCATTGATAACATTCATCTTCTCTTTGATGAAGATGCTCCTTTAGTTGTTGCGAGGGAACACCTTGACCCTCTTGTTCAATCTCTACATGATCATTCTTTGCAGTTTGACGTGACCGTGGATACTTTTGGACAACATTTGGAGGATGCTTCTTTTTCTTCAAAGGGGATATCTTTCTCTTTGGATCATGTTCTAAATTCATCTCTTCTAGATTCTGGATTGTCCTCTTCAATAGTGTGGTCTAGAATGCCTATTTTGGAGTGTGTCATCTTTTGACATTGACATGGAGACACTTGATCACGCTTCAGAGACATCATCCATCATCCATATTCCTGAATGTGATCAGATGAATTAGTATGGGCTGATTACACTTGATCCATGAGGAATCGAAGCATAACAAAGCCACTAACATCAAATATCAACAAGATCATTCAAATGAAAGTTAAACTAAAAATTTATCAAAACTAAACATTCCAAACTACGAAAGCGTTAAAATTTCTACTCTAATTCATCTGAAACTTATCTTGTTGTGGGAGTGGTGTCACGTTGATGTGGAATGGCGACCCTTTCCCAATCCCATGGATGAATGAGCTTGTTCCAATCAGTTTTATTGAAGAAAACTAATGGAATGGTTGTGAAATGTGTATGAAAACATGATTTTAATCTAAATGAGCATGATGCAAGCTACATTAATATGGTTTTATGCTAAATGATGAAGATATACAAATGCTAAGTTAATTCTAAATGGATTCTAACATAAAAGATCCAAACCCTAATTAATTAAAGAAGCTAAATGGATGCATTATGTGATCATGGAAACCATTATTGGAAGCTTAAAGATAATTAATGCAATTAAAATAAAATAAAAGATGATAAATGTGTGCTAAATATGAGTGTGAGTGTGAGTGATTTTAATAGCATAACTATAATGTTAAAAGATGGATCCATTAGTCTCCAAATAGTGACCTATTTATAGGAGAGCAAATAAGAAATGAATGGTTGAGATAAAAAAAGATAATTAACGGTCAAGGATGGAAGAAGTTGGAGGCATGGATCATGGATTATCATCAACAGATGAGAATGCAAGATGATATTTAATCAAGGGTTCACATTCCTTTAAACAAACACACTTTCAACTTATCCAAGAGGTCATAAGTTAACTTGCAGAAGAGGTCACAAGTTAACTTGCTCAAGAAGCTAAGTAAGTTTGTTGAGAAAAAAAGGAATATTCCTATTTTTCAAATGAGTGAGGAAAGAGAATATTCCTTGGAATATTCTTATGGGTGAGGGAAAAGGATAATTTAGTTAATTAAAACTAAATTAAATTGTGCAAGAGGGGAAGGAATATTCCATGGGAATATTCCTTTTGGAGGAATGTGTAAAGGAAGAATATTCCCTTGGAATATCCCCTTGCAAGTGGGGGGAATTAGATTTAATTGATATTTAAACAATATTAATTATGCAATTAGGGGATTTAGAGGAATTATATGATATTCATTAAATAAAATGATTTAATAAATGGGGGAAAGGTGGAATGACATTTAATTAAACAACTTAGGGTTATTTAATTAAATAAGAATATTTAGGGATTTAAATTAAATAGTTTGATTTATTTACTTTAATAGGATGAAGTGTTAGCATGAAAGGGGGTGAATTAACTCGATTAAATTAATTAGGTTAATAGGTGAAAATGATGCCATTAATTAACTAGCTAGGCTAATTTAATTAATTAAGCAAAAAGAGGATGGGTTTCTAGAGAAAATGATGTTAGTATATCTGATTTGATTGTATGATATTGTTTGGGACATTTTTTAGTGTTTGCATTTTGCCCCCCTTTGAAGTGAGGTACCTGTTGCTTCGGTTCAAAGACTGATACTCTTTGGATGAAAAACTACTGCTTAAATCAATTTTTTTTTTCTAATTTTTAGATGCCCCACTGTTGCCCCAGTTGAAGGAATAAGCTAGTTCCCTGCCCCCTCGAGAAATTGGGTGGAAATTTTGAATTTTGGGTTGATTTCTTGAAAAAGGTTAAAATGTTGTCCAAGGGGTTTGGAAAGGCTTTGGAATGCAAAAAACATGCCAAAAATGTGAAAAATAATGCAAAATAAGGTTTAGTTTGACAAAATTGGTGAAAATGATGAAAAACCCTAGCTTGATGGTTAAATTAGGGAAAAAAAACTCTAATTTGCAACATATATAGGTGAGGAAGGGTCACTTTCAATTCATTTGTGCATTCACACCTTCAAAATTTCTTGCAAATTAAGCTCTGACCCTCTAACGAAATGGTGCAACGAGTGCTCCCATGACACATTTTCGACTGGGTTTGAGAGTACCAGAGGCTTCCAAGCGTAGGACCACCAGTATGTGATTTAAAACTTGATTTGAAATTTCACTTTTTGGTGCATTTAATGCATTTTGAAATTTAAACTTTGGCGGCATCGCTCTAGAGCAACACTATTTCTAGAATCGGCGACACTAATTTGATTTTTAGCGATGCATATGTGTTTGGCGATGCAATTCACAATTTAGAATTAGGGTTTCAGATTCTAAATTATGACGCATCGTACAATTTGAAAATTAAGGTTAGGGTTTCTCCAAAGTTAAATTGTGACGCATATCTTTTTAGTGACACAACCTATGATTTGCAATTTAAATGCCTCGGGCATCGTAGTTTGAAATTTGAATTATAGTGACACTATCGTGTATAGTGATGCTTTTGTCATTTTGGGGATGAAAACTCCAAACTTAGCCAATTTTTTTTGAATTTTTGACATTGTGCGCTTCATGGGTACAAGAGGTTACCCCACCTTTGATGTCTCATGAGTATCGCCCACAGTTTTATGCAGACTTGGTGAATTATTTGAGTTGCGATAAGAGAACTTGGGAGAGATTGGCCTGTGGTATGTGGCATACATGCCTATCGTCTAGACACATTTGGTGATGATGACAACATTGTGCAAGTGATGACACAATGAGACCTCATTGTTCCACCTTCCTACCAATGAGGCGATAGTGACACTAGAGGATATATGGTGGATATTGTGTCGAGCATGTGATATACGATGTTGATGCCGGTTACAATGCGTGCCATGATGTGATGGACTGGGAGGACATCATTCTAGTTACCTCCCAGATTGACCTCAAGATGTATAGAGGTCGAGTGTCTACCTTTAGATTGATTATTGTAGCTATTATCTCAGGCTTGGTTGCTCCAAATCAACGGAGTAGAGGATTCAGTCTGGGATGGGGCTTGGCTTGGCATAGGATGTTGTTTTAGAGGACTCAGTATGCATGGGGGCTAGTGATGCTGGCCTCCCTCTACCCTGATATGCATGATACTGCAATGGTAGGGCGATTGGCACAAGAGTTACTCTACTTCACATTTGGGCTTGGGAGAACATCGTTGTGCTTCGACTGATTATTCAGATGGCAATGTAGAGGTAGATGATCCTGTTGTTTGGAGGTACAAGGGTGCCATCACACTACAACATAGAGGGCAGCTTGGGAATCCCTATTGGTGCAGGGTCATTGATGCTATGATAGTTTTCAGATGGTGACCTTGGTTTTAGATGCCAAAATGGTATGATGATGTGCAACAATTATTTTTTGCTCAACAAACCTGATATATTTTGGGTTGAGAGCATACCATCATTGAGAGGTATCTGCCTAATAGGGTGGCGAGATAGTTTAGCGATAGGTAGGACAAACTAGATGGTGCATAGACCACCCTCTTTTCTAGGTCAACATGAGAGGTAGCAGTATGGGGACCTACGATCTTGACCCACAAGGTTTTCAAGGGTTTTTGATAGTTGGTTGCTTGGCCATGGGCATATAATCAGGGATAGGAAGATGCTTAGATGATGCCTGCGTATGATTTATGGTTCACACCCCCTCACTGATTGATAGATCCAACAGGTGCAACTTCATGAGGGAGATTGAGGGGGAGAGGTGTAGGGAGAGGTAGAGGGCAACCTGATGATGGGCAGGGGCGCAGAGGTTGGGGTAGAGGATAGGATGGCTAGGATGGCCAAGATCAATAGGATGGAAAGGTCCTAGGGGCACCACTAGTGCATCAACAACCTCCACAATAGCTTCTGATACAACAACAACCAATTTACTAGCAGCCAATACAACCATCAACACCAGGGCTAGATCCTCGTGACATACAAATACAACTACAACAATAGGTATAGGTGATTATAGGCGAGAGGGATCAAGTTTGTCAACAGATTTTGGTGATTACTGCTAAGAGAGATTAGGCTAGATAGTAGGTACAGGTTGACACGATGAAGAGAGACCAGTAGTGTCAGCTCAGGCATACTGCTGAGATGCAGTTAGCACAGGAGGTTGGGTGGTGTCAGTAGCTAGAGACTATGACAGTTGTAGCCTAGGGGTGGACAATATCTGCCAAATTGTATAGAGAGGCCATGACTGAGGTGGCCTATTATTGCATACACTACCATCGAGATTTCCTCGCAGCACATAGATAGAGAGATTACTCGTAGAGGAGTGGGGAACATCCCAGAGCTGAGGATCAACTAGAGAGAAAACCTGGTGAGGGGAGCAACCATCAGGGCTAGCTCATTTGTACATAGACACTTTTTGATTATTGCCCAATTTTTTACACATATATACATTCATGGGCTCCTTTTTGATAGTCTTGTGGATATTGTATTTTTGATCGATATACATACATTAATTCAGATATTGTACCATGACATTAATTTTTTGATATATATGATATGAGATGATATGGATTTATGATATGATGTGTTCTTTATTTCATGCTTATGAATGTATGGATGCACTTTGATATGATGTGATTTGATGGGATACTTATGTATGCTTATGCAATTTATTGAGCTATGCGATATGCAATGTAATGCAATAAAATGGATGGATGTACTTCTTTTTTAGTATCTTTTCATTACATGTTATGGGATGGATGATATGATATACAAATGTTATGCTTATGCAAATGATATGGATGCATTTATTTTGTGTATTTTCTTATGCATTTTTACAATATGATGTATGAATATGGATGGATGGATAATGTAGATGCTTATGCTTATGATATGATAATGTGATGTATGTTAATGATATGTGTGCAACGATTTATGATGCTTAGAATAATAAATTTATATTATTCATTGTAACTTAAATGATAATGATGATGCAGGATGTATGATGTGATATGCAATGAGATGTATGCATGCTGATGATTTGTGGATGCAGGACAAATGCATTGATGATTTTTTTGTTGAATGTCATGATACAAGGTTAGTGCAGAGAGAACATAGAAGAAATAAGATAAATGACCATTGATTTTTGATGATTGATTCAAAAGATCCAACAAGTCTATGATCCACTAAGACTTTAGATGGTGATGATAAATACAAGTTGATGATGATGATTTGCTCATATCTTGGGATTGGGATTTTTTGTCATTCCTTATTGTTTGATATAACACAGACACAATGCATCAAGGTATTGATAATCAGGATGTTGTATCTAGTGTAATGGACTTTGACTCTGCAAACATATAGGATAGTTCCTGTTCATACCTTGACATACAAAAACCTCATTGGAATGTAAGTTAGAAGTTTAGAATATATCAGACCAAAGCATATGCAATAGTCAACAATGTACTCCAAACAACTTCCCTACACTCAACTAAGCAAGTATGTGCCAAGATTATTTTACAAGAATACCCACAAGTACAATAAATGAAAGATATTGATTGATGCCCCATTCCTTTCTCTCTAAATTGTTTTGATAGAAATCATTGAGAGGTCCTCAGAATGGGTCATTTAGATAAATTAGAAGAAAAAGATCAAAGAAAAACAGTTAGTGTTATATCTCTTGCCATTTTAATTTTAGCTAAGGTGATTTTTGATACTGATGCCCATCGTAGGAAGGATACATCCTAGGACATGTTGATCAGATAGTTTGATGTAGGATGATGTGTTTTATGATAAGTTGTTGATGTAAAATTCACTGACATATTTACCTATGATCTAGACCATAAATTTTGACACTTAGGTTCTCTCTTTATGACTTGCTAACTTGTTTTCTATTTGTTTTACCAAAGGTTGAAGGTGACGCTCAATTTATTATGGGTGAAGGTTTATTACGGGTGAAAGTGAGATGAGATGGGTGGTTTTGAATTTTTTGGAATATTTCAATGTTTTTGGTATTTTAAAAATGTTTTGAGGCTATTTTTGGTCTTTTCAAAAGTTTATGTGAATGTTTATGTTTTCGATTATTTGAGGCTGTTTAGGTCTGTTGAATGGTTTCTAATGTTTTTGTGTTTTTTTGAGATTTCAAATGTTTTGGGATTTTTTGATGTTTAGGGTTTTTTCGATATTTGAATATTTTTGTGTTTTCTACGATTTTGACCAAGAACCTAACCTAAAAGACCTATCATAGGGGCCTCGGGGGATGATTAAAGATTAGCATTGCCTACTTATACACATAAAGACCACCTAGTTTGATTGACTCGACTTATTGAAAATGAAGATATGAATAGTTGATGGAATGCTAGTTTATTATGACAAACTCCTAAAGGAATGACCTAGGGTGTCTCAGGGGCACATCAATGATTGCCTTACCTACGTTCGAGCTCAGAGACCTATAGTTTGACATGGTCCTATTTTTGGATTTTTGATGTTTGACCTTTTTAGGGATTTTTGATGTGATTTGGATGTTTTGGATTTTGACTTTACAATTTTATGAATGTTTTGGATTTTAGCTGTATAGGATTTTGCAAATATTTTTGGATTTTCAGATGAGCATTTTACAAATGTTTTTGGTGTTTTGATAACCTTAAGATATACAAGAACTCAATTTGATCCATAATGAATTGCCCCTAGTTTGAGATGATAGACTACCTTGATATAGGAAAAACAAATTGATCTTAGGAATATGCTAGGTAGTACTAAGAGGATATGATACTTCATAACATCAAGCTATGATAAGGATGCAAATAGGTGATAAAATAGGACGAATGAGGTGAGGGATGGGTAGTGATACAAAGAATGATAGGATAAAGAGCCAAAGAATAGATGAAGTTGCTTTATTTGTGTGAGGTGCCTGTTTGCTAGGTTTTCACCAAGGTACTTGCCCAAAGTTCCACCAAAGTGGTTTTCACTAGAGGACAATTTTTTTCTTTACTTTCTCAATCCTTTTTCTCATTTTTTTTGGATTTTTTTATCATTTTTTGACTTTTTTGTATTTTCAGATTTACACCCTTCAAGACTAGGCATAATTTTTTTTTAAGATGCAAGCTATTGGTTGGTTCTAGCAAGGGTTCACCTTAAGGTGTTGACAATTGATATGCTCCTGATCTATAGGTTACTGTGATGACAAAGGGACCTAACCAGTTAGGCTCAAAATTTCCTTTACTGTCCCAATCTAGAAGATTCTTCTGATTCTTCTTTAGGACAAGATCCCCTACTTAGAAATACATACATTTGATCTTGTTATAGCTCTATTTCAGTTGGTTTTGATATACTTGCAAGTGATTGAAGGTATCAAGACAACACTCATCCAAGAATTCTAGCTTGTTTAGTTGAGATAATCTGTACTCTTCATCAACGATTAGGTTCTATAATGACACTATAGTGATGGAAGCTTGACATGAATAGGCAGGATGGATTTTGATCCGTAGACCAAGGAGAAAGGGGTTACACCTGTGGGCATGCAAATACTGGTTCAATAGGCCCAAAGAGTGGGATTCAACTACAGACGCCAGTTACAACCAACTTCATTGACTGTTTTCTTTAGGATTTTTAGAATGGTCTTATTTGTAGCCTCAACTTGACCATTGCCTTGGGGGTAATGCATGGTAGAGAATTGGTGTTGGATGTTGAATCTTTGGCATAACTCTTTCACATCCTGATTCTTGAAGGGTATGCTGTTTGAGATGACGGTTTGTGGAACACCATAATGACAAATTAGGTAATTTAGGATAAACTTAGAAATTTGATTTCCCATTATGTAGGTCATAGGAATGGATTCAACCCAGTTGGTAAAGTATTTAGTGGCCATTATGATAAACTTGTGGCCATTAGATGAGGTTAGAGTGATATTTCCTATGAGGTCAAGACCCCACTACGAGAAAGGCCAAGGTGTGACCATTGGTTGCAATTCTTGAGCTGGAGCATGAATCATATGTCCATGCTCTTGACATTGGACACACTTTTGCACATACTGATGAGCTTCTCTTTCCATGGTTGGCTAGTAGTACCCCATTTTCAACAATTTCTTAGCTAAAGTCATACTGCTAGAATGGGAACCACATATGCCATCATGTATTCTATTAAAGCGGTCAAGGCTTCCTCTTGGTTAAGAAATCATAGTAATGTCCCCTCGATGCTTTGGTGGTAAAGGGTATCACCTAGGATCACAAATCAAGATGCCTTCTTAATAAAGGTATTTTTAAGGTTGGAGGTGATATCCGATGGGAGGATTCCTCTACTTAAGTAGGTAAAGATGTCATGGTACCATGGGGATCCAAGAATAAAAATGACACAAACTCTGATTCTAGGATTTTGAAATTTGATATGAGAAGTTGTTCTACCAAGAATTCACATTGCAAGATGTTGTTCGACATGTCTAACAGTGACCCGATTGTATCCATAGCATTTGCTGATCTATTGTTCATGTAAAGAATTTGCTCAAAATTTATATCTATGAAAAGGTCCTTAAGACTCTCCACCATTTTATTGTAAGGAGTAAGCTTATTATCCTTAGTTTGATAGTCATTATTGACTTGGTTGATAACCAACTGTGAGTCTCCATAGACTTTTATTTCTTGTATCTACCATTGAACTGCTATTCTTAGACCTGTGATTAGGGCTTCATACTCAACAATGTTGTTGGAACATGGAAATGATAGCCTATATGAGTTTGGGATGCAATTTCCTTGAGGGGTGATGAAAAGAATACCTACTCCTAATCCATGTTGGGTGAATGATCCATCAAAGTACATTTTCCATTGATTTTTGAGATTGACAAGGAATACTAATTCATCAGGGAATTTAGATATCAATGGGTTCTCAGCATAGATAGGTGCCTCTGAAAAATGGTCTATAATCACTTGTCTTTTGATTGCCTTGTGCTCTACATACTCTATGTCAAATATAATCGATCTATCATTACCTATTTGGCCATTCGCCCAGTGAGAATTGTTTTGGATAACAAGTATTTCAATGGATCAATCTTTGCAATGAGTTTGATTTGATGTGACAACATGTAGTGTCTAAATTTTTGTGAAGCAAAAAATAATACTAAGCATGCTTTCTCAATGGATGTATAGTTCATTTTGTAACCAACCAAGGTCCTACTAATGTAATAGATAGATCTTTCCTTCCCATTTTTATCATGTTGTGCTAGAAGAGAACCTAGTGCTGCTCATGTTGTTGAGATATATAAGATTAGCGGTTTGTTTGATATTGGTGGCATGAGCACTGGAGGTGTCAATAGATAGTCCTTAATTTGTTGGAAAGATTTGTAACACTTCTCATCCCATTTTTAATTTATTCCTTTATGGAGAAGATGCGAAAAATGGTGAATTTTGTTTGATAGTTTCTTTATGAACCTTATGATGGATTGCAATCTTCCTTGTAACCCTCTCATCTACTTTAGTGTTTGCAATGGTTCCATGTCTAGGATGGCTTTCAATTTTTCTTGATCAATTTCTATCCCTCTTTGTGAGAAGATATAGCCAATAAGCTTCCTTGATGTAACATCGAAGACACACTTTTTCAGGTTTAGCCATACCTTGTATTCTTCAAGCCTGTCAAAGATGGGTCCTAAGACTTGTATGTGCTCACTTCTTTTCTTTGATTTTTCCAAAATATCATCTACATAATTTTCAACTATTTGTGGATCATGTCATGAGAGATGAGGGTCATTGCTTTCTGATAGGTTGCTCCTACATTCGTTAGCCCAAACAACATCACGTTCCAACAATATGTCCCCCATGGACAAGTGAATGCAGTTTTGTGTTGATCCTCCTTGGTGATTGATGAGCTTGAAATATGCTCATAATTTGAATATTGTAATGCATTTTTAATACTCTTACTTTTATTGATTATGGTTGTTTTAACTCTTTGATTAAAGGTTTTTTATCCAAAATTGGGTAGTATCCTGTAGCAATGCATTCTTATATTCCTACAGCCTAACATCTCTGTGTCTGTATTAATTACCCTATTTGACCTCCAAAATAACTAATATAATGCATGTGGTTTTTGGATAATGAAATGGATTTAATATGTGATTAGTGGATGTGTATCATGTTATTTTCCACACATGTTTTCTTTCGCTTCTATTGCCATGTGCATCGTAGGTTGTTGAAGGAAGCATGAATGAGTCAAAGCGCAACAGATCTCGGCCTTGCAGTAAAGTCCATTTCCAACATGACATCAAGGAAGTTGTTCCAGCAAAGACTCTCTGACCGGGTTGTTGGGAGGAAATCTAAATGATCATTAATCTAGGAAGAGTGGAATACTAAATTCTCTCTGAATCGTGTTGAACAGATATGCCTTCATTTATGAAAAGTTTGTTCCTTAGTTTCAGGATGCACTTATGTCCACGTCTTTCTCTATTGGAGTTAGGTAGTTAGTTACTTTTCTAATATAAATAAGTTCTCCTCCTGCGTGAGTGAGCAACAGTGTGTGTAAAAGTTAGTATTATAATAAGAGGCAATGTTTTGTGTTAGTTTTCTTATAAGCAGAACAATCAATGTATATGATTCCAAGTTTATGAATAAAAGCTGATGAGGTTTTGAGTTCAAATCTTGCATAAACTAGTTGATGCTTGCTAAGGGGGCCCACTTAGTGAGTATCTATAGTTAGTTAGTTATTTATCTCCTGTTGATTATAAGTTAGATTTCATTTTTGAAAGTTTTAGCGCAAACTCGGTTTTATATTGTTCCTGCAGCATCAAGAATCCATCCCTGTGTTTGTTCCTGCAACATAAGACTAGTTCATAGTTTGTTTCTTAGTAATAGTTGTCATGATTTCTACTTTGATTAAGTTACGCTTAAGTTAAGAAGACTTTACATTACATTCCTGTAACATAAGTAGAATTCCTTCCAAGCATTTATTTCTGGTAAATTGTGACTGAAACTGGTTCTTAGTGCACATACAGTGCCTCTCCATTTCAAGTATACGTTCCTTGGTTTGACAATGTAAATGAACAACCATAAGAAGATGTTAGTCACCTGCCGAAATGTCCAATTCCCAGGTTAGGATTTTTCATGACTTTTATATCCTTTTGTGGAATCAATCATTTTTGGTGCCGTTGCTAGGGATGGTGTCAAGCTAAGAACCTATCATAGTCATTGTTAGTAGTAGTTTAGTGTGTTTATTCAATCATTTTCAAAATTTCTTCAATTGCATGCATAGAAGAAGAGACGCTCTGCGAAGATTCCTCCCTAACCTTCCATTCATTGATAACAATTCTAAACCAGCTTATAATCTATTTGAGGAAGGAGGAGACCAAGATATTGATCTATTTGTTGAAAACCTTTTTACTGAATTGCTATTTTCCCTAGCTGACGAAGAACCTCAAGAAAATCCATTCACTTTGATACTCAATCAAGCAAATATGGCACATAATCCACCTAATCAACCTCCTACTTTTGACTTCTCCATCATTGCTCAACAAGATAATGACAACCTTAAAAATATTCCTTCTTCATTACTTCCCAAGTTCTATGGACTAGTTACAGGGGATCCATAAACTTTCTTGTTTGAGTTTGACATCCTCTGTCGCAGCTATGATTACACTTTAGATGCTCACAGATTGAAGTTGTTTCCTGCTACTTTGAAGGATGGAGCTCTTCGATGGTTTATGGGTTTGGGAAGAGGTGTTGTTGATAGTTGGGAAGCCATGCAAACAAAATTTCTTGAGAAATACAAGGAATATTGTAAGAGTGGTAGTAAGGGTGATGATATATTTAGAATTCAACAAAAGGAGGATGAAAGCCTGGAAGACTATATCTCAAGATTCTTGTTTTCCCTGAAAAAAGAATTTAGACCATACTCTCAATGAAGAATCTCAGAAACTATTTTTTCTAAGGGGAATCAGTGACACCTGTATAGATTCCCTAGACCTGATGGGAGGAGGAGATATAACCCAAGTGCCTTGGGATGATATCAAGAAAATATGTTGCAACTAATCTCAAACAATTCTTAAGAAGGGTAGAGGTCATCAAGCCATAGTGGGAAAGTCTTCTACTAATGGAGTTTCACAGATGGAGATCACACATTTGTTGTCTGATTTCAAGCAAAATATCATAAACAACATGGCTACACAGTTGGATACTATGCAAGCTCAGAAGAAACATGAGGAAGCTAAAGCAAACTTGGTTGAGTTTTGTCCACATTGCAGACAGAAGAAACATGACTGCAGATGTAAGATGGTGGCTAACCTAGAAGCTAAGTAGTTACCTATTGATTTTAAGATAGTAAAGGGTGATGATGACCAACTATTCTTCATTGCATAAAGGCGACCATGGGCTCAAAGATAAGGTATGCCTCAAGACCCTTTGAATTTTGGTAATCCTCATTCTAATTACAATAACCAATGGCAACCTACATATGGCCCATCACCACCTTGGAATAATTCTTAACCATACTGGCCTAACTATCAGAGTCCTCAATGGCAATCTCCTCAAGGAGGTTGGAAACAACCACAAGGACAATGGACTCTACCCCCAGGTAATTTCCAGTAGAATCCTTAATGGAGAGGTTCTCAGCAATGGCAGAACCAATCCCTTGGATCCTTGCAGCTTCAACAGCCACAACCTCAGACCCTCATGCCACCTCCTGTAGCACCTGCAACAAATATTGGCCCTCCAAAACAAACGCCTATGCCTGCTCAACCATTGCCAATTCCTAATAATAAGCAACAAAAACAACAACAACCTATGTATCTTGCAAAATCCAATTAGTATCTAGCTTATGCCCTGAATATTCATGATATCCATCTGTTGTGCAGTTTTGCTCACATGCCCCACTTGGAGTAGGGACCCTCTTTTCGGATGTCTTTTGACCTTTGGTTTTACTGGATTTGTCCTTTTGAGGTCTTGAGATGTTGGTCTTATTGACTCTAATCTTGCCTTGAGGCTTGAACTGGTTAAAATTGAGTTTCAGTGAAAATATGGGTTTTGATCTGAATCCAGGATTTTCTAGCTCCGACGGATTTTCTCGGACTTTGGTCCATTGTCTGTTCATTACTAAATTTTCTGAATCTGGGTTTCTGCTTGACTCTGGGATTTTCTGGTTCTGGCAGATTTTCCTGGACTATGCCAAAATCCTGAACTTCCTTAAAATCCCAGTTTCTGCCATATCCGCGAAATTTGTGTTCATCTAGATTTTCCATGTATCTTGGGATTTTTCGAAATTCTGTCTTGGGCTCGGGTTTCTGGATTTTTTAGACACGTCTTGTCGCTCATTAATGCTTGTAGTACCTTTGCTCAGACACGTAAATGGGTGGATTTAAAACCTTTTAAGCATCATTTTGACTTCATTAGTCACTTGTTTGCTGCTTTGGCATTTGAGTGCATTCCTTGCTCGAGCTTTGATCATTGATTTTGAGCCGCTTGCGTGTAGATTGTTTGGAGCGCTGATTAAGGTTTTCATTGCTTGGGCGCACTTGCTTTGTAATCGCTTCTTCGAGTTTGAGTTTCATCTGGATTAATCCATGGTAGGTTGTCGATGGCCCTTCCATTTGTTTACGTAATGATTGAGTTTTTCTGAGTTGATTGATGGTCATTTTGGGTCAGCCCATGTTTAGTCACAAATTTCTTCTTATCGAATTAGGGTTTGACCCATCTCCTCATGAAAACCTCATCACCCGTGCCATGTGTGCTTGTATTTGTTCATTAGATGATGGGTGAATTCATTCAGATGGTGTTATGGGTCAAATTTTTGTCCTAAGTGCGTAATTTGTTGTATCCTGTGAAGTTGGGGTTTTCGATACTTTGCCCAAATCTTGTTAGGGTCGATGAAATTGTGGCGATTTACATATCCTCTGTCAATGTTAAAACAACCCCTCCCTTGGGAAGCCTCAGAGTGCTTTAGATTGATTTTCGTAGATGGTTTTTCAAACCCCGAGCTTAACCCTGGTTTTCATGGTGGAAAGTTTATTCATTGAAATTAGGGCATTATTGTTTTTCCATGGGAATCTGTCATTTGAGAGCCTTGAGGACTTAAAATCATTTACATTCCGAATCTTGTTGGTTGGCATCGATTTCAAAATCATTCAAATCCCAATTAGTAAGATTTTACATGAACATTCAGTCGCGGATTCGCGTGTTGTCTTTCGTTGGGTTCCCGTGGTGTCCGCAGAATTTATGCGCACCTGGATTTTCCCAGTTTAGGCTAATTCCGTGGAGTGTAGTGATTTCTGGAGTACTTCAAACTGTCCGTGAAAATCTGTCTCGTCTAGAATTTTCTGGTTTTCCTGTCTGGTTCTATCCCTTTCGATTTTCCGAAGATAGGATTAATGGAGTAAATGCTAAATACTTATTTCATGTTGCTAATGAACGAATTTCATGATAATCTTATGATCTTTTGTTCGTACTAACAATTTATTTGAATAATGATGTTTTGGCAACAAGAATCCGTCTGGGTCAGATTTCTCCGAATTCCGCCTTGACCGGATCTTCCCGGTTCACATTGTTTTCCCGGGTTGTTCTATTTTTCCAGATTTTCAAGGATTGGCAATTTGTGATGGATTTTAACTGCTTTATATGACTTTATGCTAATCTTTTGGTCAGAATGTGCATGATAATTGGATACTTATGACGATCTTTTGTGAGTGCAGGCTGAATCAAGCAAGGCCGCTACAGGAAAGTCCAAAGGTGACACAGAGGGGTCCTCCATTTCAGAGGCAGAGAGATTAAGACTGGACACTAAGAGTTAGCTCCCTGAAAGCAAGATATCTTCTGTGTGGGCCAAAGTGTCTAACACCAATGTTGGAGCCTGGAGATACGAAGAGTTTAAATAGAGAATGGCGCAGAAGGATCTGTCAGTCTTGAGATAGGGAATGATGAAATCCAGATTGGTTCATGTGGCAGGGTTCCTCCGGCAATCTACTGCTATGAGATGATACTTGAGTGTGCCCAGCAATATGACTTTGACACCCAAAGGGTTGCCAGCACTGAAGGGAGAGTCTTGGCTAATTTTAGCCCTGTTTCTATTGCCCAAGCCTTTGACATGCCAGATTTTCCTTCTGTGTGCGCTCTGAACATGGACATGGCCAGGACATAGTATGAGAATGAGCCAACCAAAGCTCAATAGATGATCAATGCTTGGCTGGAAAAGCCAAAGTCACACTATTCTAAACTACCCAAGCAATTGCATAGGATCAAATTCAGATCAGATATCTATGATGCAATAACATTCCTGAGTAGGGTAGCAGGATTGAAGAGTGCCGGAGTATTGGAGAGTTGGATGGTCCATGTGATCACCAAAATTGAACAGGGAACCAACTACCATTGGGCAGGACTTATTAGCACCATAATTGACAAACAGTTGAGGGACATCTTGGAAACCAAAAGATTCACCATGTCCTCCTATGTCATATATGTGTTGGCAAGATTCTACCCATACAGGGGTTTGAATCCACGAGGGACATTTGGGCAGGACATAGTCTATGAGATTTATCCGGAGCTGCACCTGGGACACCGAGATTACAGAAGGGCTAATGATGCATTCACTATGCATATCATCCAAATGCTTCAAAATGCCGAACATGTCAGGTTGTCAGAAGGAGTAAAGGATTTGATAAAGAGATATGGAGCTTGGTTCATTCAATTTCCCACCTCCTACATTAGAATTGATGGATGCCCAGCCGCTCCATATAGGTTACCTTGGTATCCTACTGATCACATTGTGTTATTGGAAATTGTGAGACAAATATGTGAATTTGATGTCATTGTCAAAAAGGAGAAACATAAAACAGGTTTTGGTGGGGATTTCCCTCTTGGAATTGGTGTAGCGGAGGTGTGCCCTTCCATTCAATCAGCACATGCAGTAGGTGATGAGTTGGTAGCTCATGTTTTCTCCTTCCATTCCAAAAGAACAAACTTTGATATCACTGGGGAAGCACAGAAGAAGGCCACTAAGGAGTACCGTCATAAAGATGACCTAGAAGAATATTGGGCCAACATCAAGGATGATCTTGAAGCAAGAAAGAAGAGGTACTCTAGGCTTCCTATTGATGTGATCAGACAATACAATGTCAAGCTAATCCCTGACCAACTGGAGGATGATGGAAACCTGGTGCAAGATCATGCCTATGAATCTGTTAAGGACAGGTCAATTGGGGAAATAAACTGGAACAAGGATGAGGTCATAGAGTTGGAAGACCTAATGGCCCCTATCATGAAATTTACTACTTCATGGCTACAACATAAGGTTTGGGAGCTGGAGAGTGAGAAGGTACCCTGTACCTTCAATTTGATGGGAAACCTTAATCCAATGTCTACTTCAGAGGAATCCGGGGAAGATGGCCCCAAAGGAAAGACCAAAAAGAGCTCACCCTTCAAAATAAAAATTAGAGGTCCTAAAGAAAGTGAGCCAGAACCAAAAAGGAAGCCAAAAGGAAAGAAAAGAAGTCGGGCTTTGAAGATAGACAGGTCCTCTGATGAGGAAGAGTTGGAAAAAGCAGAAGAAGAGGATGTTCCTCCACCACCAAAGAAGACAAGAACAACCAGGGTCTCAAAGAAGAAGGGTCAGGATACCTCAAAAGATGAGCCTCCGATTGTTGATGTGGAGAGTTCTGGAGAGAAGACCAAAGTTTATATGAGGAGATCAAGGACTCCCTCTCTGAAGGAGGTTTTGCAAAAGATGGACCCTTCTCCAAAGATGCCAGCTATAGAGCCATCTAAGGCTACTTCTCTTCCACCAAGCGTGCCTGAGCCAAAAATTCTTGAGGAACATGAGACTAGTGAAGAGGCGGAGCCATTCAAGGAAGGGGAACTCTTTGGTGCAGCAGCTGAGCTTGAAGTTGAAGAGGTGGAGAAGCACCCTTCTCCATTAGTGCAATATGAGGATTCTCTAGCAAGCAGCAGAGGACACGAGTCACCTGAAAAGGAGAGCATCCTGGTTAGAACCCCATCACCGGTGCAGGAAGAAGAGACTGAAAAAGGGGATCAAGGTGAGCAGCCTCCTGAAAAGGAAGAAGATAAAGCATCAGAACAACATGAAGAGGAAAAAATAGATGAAATCCGGGTGGAACCTGCTATCCCGGATTGGCTTGAAAAGGAAATCACATGAAAGAAACAAGTTTTTGTTGAGGATACTCCTTTGGACTGGGATGAGATGCTGTCAAAGATTGGTAAAGGTAAAAAGAAGAAGGCTGCTAAAGTAGTTTCAAAGATAGAGAGGGATGAAGTAAACAACAGAGTCATCCACATTGCCACCCCTGCTGCAGACAAGACTAGAGAAGAAGTCACCGGTACAGATTACAATGTGCAAACTTTTAACCTTGGACCAACATCTATGGAGCAAGACATAGAGGAATATGAAGGGTCCAGTGCAGTAATAATTGGCAGACTAAGGAGACCCAGACCAAGCATGAGCTGAGGAAAGAAAATGAGAGGCTAAGGAAATGCTTGGAAGATGTGATGAAACCCTTGCAATCTCTTCACCCATCTTCCTCTACCACTCTTGGTTTCTTACCCAAGGAAACCATCTCTGAAATTGAAAGGATGAAGGCTTCTGCTCAGACTGCAACAGATTGGCTGAAGGATGTACAGGTAAAAGGAGACAATGCCATCAAGGAGATCCTTTCAGTTGGAAAGGATGCAGTCAGAGCTAAGGAATTGCTAGAATACGTGCTATCTTAGGACAAGGAGGACATCGATCTCCTACTACAGAAATCCAAGGTCATCATGGAACATGGTAAAGATCAATTGGCTGTGGATGGGATTCTTCCTTCCTCTAGATTAAATGAGCCTTGGGAATGGTTTGAGGCTTTGCAGATTCAGCATAAGGCCATGAAGAAGATTCAGAAGCGAAAGAAGTTGATAGATGGTGACTTGACTAGGGTCTATGATGAATGCATCACGTTTTTTGAGATCATGACCAGCAGAAGAAATATTGCTCCTAAGTACCTAAGTCTGGAGCAACTCAGGGAATGGTGGCATGATGTTTATACTCTAGACTCTGAGAATATCATAACAAGGCACCAACTGGATGATGCAGCAACATATTTGGCGGTCATGGATAAGTATCAAGCCTACAAGGATGATTGGGATAAGACTGTTAAGTAGTCAAAGGAGAAGATTGGCTCCATAGAATGTCGGCTTAGGATCTTGCCTTTGCCACCTGTCACCGAATTGGATAAAGTTTTTTTGAGGGTTCAGGGATCGTTGGCCCAAAGTAAGGAAGGGAAGTGGCAGTTAATGCCTATTTTGAGATTTGTGCTTCCCTATTATTATAGGGCATGTATTGAACCAGACTACATTAGGGACTGTCTCTAGGCTGACCTTGATGATATAACGACATTTAATGTGTGCCTTATTTTAAATTCCTAAGGCCGACTTGTTTTGGCGGTTGTTCTTATTTTGTAAATGTTTGGCTGGGCTGACATGTCTTGAGAGTTTTTTATAAAGGCATTCTTGCCTCATTGTAAGAAGAGATTAGACATTAGAAATAAAAAGAGAAGAGATAATAGAGTCAAGTTAGAGCATTTTGTGAATTTCTTGAAGCAAGTATTGTAAACTGAACAGTGGAATTGTTGCAGTACTTTGATGATTTAATACAATTGAAGACATTGTGGTTTTCCTGGTGAAATCTCTTGTGTTGGTTTATCTCACATGGTTCTTGTTGTTCTATCTTTCAAATTGCTTGAAGATTTAGGGTTTAGTGTTCAAAATTAAATTAGTTTTAGTTTGGTGAACGATGTTTATGATTTCATATTTGGAATATTTGTAGCAATCTTTGGTCTATACTCCCAGTAACTATATGATTGTAGTAGGCTGGTAAAGTCAATCTGGACCATACATTTATTTGTGCTTAAGTTCGATTATGGATAAATATCTATGATTTGAAAATCTATCTACCTTAGAAGATTGCACTATTCTTGTGATATTGCATTGTGGGTTAAGCAGGAATTGGTTATCTGAGGTTGGTCCATTCCAGATATCTGTCATTTGCATTGTTCATTCTAGGAATAGTTCAGATCTTATCATATCCTTGCACCCTTACCTTTTGCTATTTCTTTATCATCTGGTTAGACTTAGGATTAGAGATCATCATATTGCAAAATCTGATAAATTAAAAGATACAGTTTGCTTGTAGTAAGGTCCCTTTGTGATTACCAACATTTTCACATATTATCTGAGTTGTTTATGCATTGTCATGATCTGACACCCGAGAGACCTTGGGGTGATTTTCAGTAATTTATTGTTGGAGATTACCTTTGAAGAGAGATAGAATATTGTATTCTGTCTGAGTTGTTGCTGTGTAGAAAACACCATCAACACCATCTTAGGTCTGGAACCACTCTCTCTGCTCCACAACCACCTGTAATTATAGAGATTCTAGATTCTACCTCTAAACAACTTACTGATCCTGCAAAACATATACCTATATTAGATATTGTCTCTAAGGAGCTTGTCCTGCAGCATCAGGCCAAACCGCTTTTTCCTCAAAGATTGAAAATTATTACATCCAAGTTTATGGAAGAGCCTACCTTTGATATTTTGGATTAGCTAAAAAATGTACACATTCAAATTCCCCTTTTTCAAGCCATTAAAGATGTCCCAATTTATGGAAAAACCATTAAGGAGGCATGTTTAAAGAAACCAGGAAGAAAGAAAAAGGATCCCCAAACTATCCATATTCTAGGACAGTTGGCAGATATTATGTTAGGGAAGGTAGTCATTCCAAAATATACTGACCCTAGGAGTCCTGTGGTACAAATAAATATTAATGGCCATATAGTAAAGAATGTTTTGATTGACCTTAGTACAACCATCAATGTAATGACCAAGCATACTATGGAGCATTTGAATATCCTAACCATTCAGTTTACACCTACTATCCTACACTTGCTGATAGGTCCACAGTAACACCTGATAGAGTGGTAGAAGATGTCATTGTCATCCTTGAGTCTTCGGAGTACCCATCAGATTTCACCATATTTTCCATTAAGGAAACTTTGGGAGGATATCCTATCATTCTAGGTAGACCATTGTTAGCCACAACTGATGCTCTTATAGGATGCTATTCAAGAGACATGACAATTTCTGATGGTCAGTCTAGAAAGAAATTGACTTTATACCCATCTGCCTAGCCTCAGCCAAACTTGTCTCAACCAATTTGGCCAGATTTAGGAGAGGAAACTAAAGAAGTCAATTCATCGGCTCAGCTAATGATGTTGCAAACTAATCTATCTTCACAGCTTTAGAGTGAGGATGACCTGCTTTTACACATTTTACAGTCCAACTTTGATTTGAGTAGCGCATCTATTTCAGATAACTATCTTCAATAGTGTTTCCTATAACAACTGAATTCTGAGAGCTTACCACCTGAATCTCTTGCAGTTTATCACAATTTTCTTCCACATGAAATACAAACACCACCTTTATCAACAACCTCCATGAATGATCTTACCAAGCAAGTAGAAGTTTCTCTAGGCTGTTGTCTGAACATCAATAATAAGCTGCTTCAATCTCAACAAGCTGTCCTAGTTACAATGCTGCGAGATCAACACAAAGCTTTTGCATGGGACTATGGGGATATGAAGGGAATAGATCCTCAACTCTATACTCATAGGATCTACATTAAGGAAGACTATTCACCTGTTAGGAAGCCTCAAAGAAGGATAAATCTAGCACTCAGAGAAATAGTTAAAAAAGAGCTCCAAAAATTGCTTGATGTTGGTTTTATATACCCCATTTCAGACAGTCAATGGGTATCTCCATTGGTGATTGTTCCTAAAAAAGGTGGAAAATGGAGAGTTTGTGTAGACTACAGGGAGCTGAACACAACAACTAAAAAAGATCACTTTCCACTGCCATTTGTTGACCAAGTGCTAGACTCATTGTCTGGTAAAAAGTATTTCTCCTTTTTAGATGGATATAGTGGGTATAATCAAATTACAATTGCCCCTGAGGATCAAGACAAAACAAATTTTACCAGTCCATGGGGCACTTTTGTCTACTTTGTCTTATCTTTTGGCCTGTGTAATGCACCTGCAACATTTCAAAGGATAGTGATCAGTATTTTTGTTGACATCTCTCATGATTCTATGGAGATCTACATGGATGATTTCACCACTTATGGAGCTACTTATGAAGAAGCATTAGAAAATTTGGAGAAATTGTTGAAAAGATGTAAGGAGCAAAATTTGTCTTTGAGTAGTGAGAAGTGCTTTATGATGATGCAAGAGGGAATTGTTTTAGGTCATCATATCTCTCAAGCAGGAATTCAAGTTGATTATGCAAAAATAGAAGTCATTCTAACTTTGCAAACACCTATGAAACAAAAAAATGTTAGAAGCTTCGTAGGACATGCTTGATATTATAGAAGATTTATCAAAGATTTCAACAAAATAGCCAGTCCATTATATGCCTTATTGACTAAGGATTCTGAATTTAATTGGACTGAGGCTTGTGACAAATCTTTCTTGTAGCTTAAGAACTTACTTACTCAGGCACCTGTTCTTCAAGGACCGAAGTGGATTTTTCCCTTTCATAAACACACATTTGCTTCTAATTATGCCATAGGGGCAGGTTTATGACAGAAAGAGAATTCCATAGAGCATGCCATATATTTCATTAGAAAAAACCTTCAAGGCCCTGAATTAAACTATACTGTCATAGAGAAAGAATTGCTAGCAGTTGTGTATGCCCTGAAATTTTTTTTACATTATGTCACTAGTTACCAAATATTTGTCCATACAGATCATGCAGCAATAAGGTACCTCATGAATAAGCCTACCATATTTGGCAGATTAGCAAGATGGCTCCTATTGTTGCAGGAATTTGATATTATAGTTATTGATAAGCCAGGCCGGGCTAATGTGGTGGCTGATTTCTTGTCAAGACTTCAAACAAATACACCTGCCACCCCTGAGGTAATTGATGATATCTTTCCCAATGAACATCTATTTTCCATTGTTGCTCAAACTCCATGGTATGCAGATATTGCAAATTATTTAGCAACAAACAAGATTCTAGTCCACTTCTCACCAAAGGAAAGATAATTGTTGGTAGAGAAAAGTCTTAACTTTTCATGGATTGCAAACTGTTTATTTTACACAAGACTTGACCAATTCATGGGAAGGTGTGTTAGGGAAGATGAAACATATGACATTTTGCATGTCTATCATGATGAGCCATATGGCAGACACTTTGTAGCCAAGAGAACATCTATGAAAGTGCTTGCTACAGGATACTATTGGCCCACACTACACAAAGATGTTGCAGCTTACACCATAAAATGTGACAGATGTCAATGCATTGGGAGACCAACAAGGTCTGATGAAATGCCCCTGTATCCTCAAGTGGTAGTCAATCCCTTTGACAAGTGGGGCATGGATTTTGTTGGGCCTATTTATCTTCCATCTAATGAGAAATCATACATTTTAGTTTGCACTGATTATGTAACCAAGTGAGTAGAAGTGAAAGCAATGACACATGCTTGTGACAATAAAGTTGCTGAGTTCCTATATGAGTAGATTTTTACTTGGTTTGGAGTCCCAAGGGAACTTTTTATTGATCAAGGAGCTTAGTTTACATCAAACTTAATCACTACATTAATGAATAATTACAAGATCAGGCACATAAAGTCTAGCCTCTATCACCCTCAAGCCAATGGTCAGGCAGAGGTTACCAACAGAGAAATTGAGGCAATTCTTACTAAGACAATACAATTACACAAGAATAATTGGAGCAGTCATCTTCCTAAAGTAGTCTGGGCCTATATGACAACATGGAAAACAACTACAGGGTTCAATCCCTTTGAGTTACTCTATGGAAAAACTGCCATGTTGCCATTAGAGTTTGAGCATAAGACCTTAAGGAATGTTCTACAACTTAACATTGATATTTCAGAAGTTCAAAAGGAACGCATCCTGCAGCTGAATGCATTGGATGAGATAAGGAAAGTTGCACTGTAGCATACTGATGCTATCCAGTAGCAAAGAAAAAATGGCATGACCACCATATCAGAACTTAGCAATTCTTTGCCGATGAATGACTCCAAGTACAAGAAAAATCAAGGTAAACTCACCACAAGATGACTTGGTCCTCATGAAATAGAAAATGTGTTTGATAATGGTTTAGTTCAGTTAGCTACAATAGATCCTATTCGATTCAAGCTACTGGTTAATGGACACCGTCTTAGGTTGTATCATAAGCCAACATCCAAAGAAGAATTTATGAAGTAGTTTGTTTCAGATGCGGCCATTGATCCTCTTGCAGCAAAAGGCTTCGGCCTTTCTCTTGCACCATTTCTTTAAAATTCTATGTTGCATGCCCATAATAAAGGTTTCCTTTTTAAAGGAAGCCACTTCTCTGTTTATCATCCATCACCACCATTCATTCCCTCTTCTTACACATCACCCATCCATGTCATCCATTCTACTGTTCCACCCTCATTTATGGTTTCACTTCCAGCCATCATTTCATGTTGAGCTGTGATCTTTCCCAGCATGTACAAGCAATTATTACAAGGTACACAATATCTTTTATTGTCACATCATTTATTTATTTCATTTATTCATTAATTGCTATGTACATATTAGTCATCATTTCCTATTCTTCACCTATCCTTTCGCACATGTGTGGACACATGCCACATTTTTAGTAGGGGGCGGGGATAATCCATTTCAAACTTTTTCTTATGCCACTGTCACAACTGTTAAGATATTTTTATTTTCTTGTACTTTCCAATTATGACTGTGTTTCTCCATCCTAAACAACAATTAACTACTTGATTTGAGTAGTTTTTAACAATCATTTCATGCAAATATCCTTTGTGTCATTCTTGGAAAAGTAAAGAAAAAGTGACGGCAGGGTAGAAAGAGCAGGGCAGAAGAAGTTTTATGAATTTTTAGAAGTTTGAATTTTAGGAATCTCAGCAGGAATAATATGTGAATATGGGTGGCTAGTTAGTAAGACACGATCTCGTAGCTCATGAACTCTTGACGCAAAACCCTCAAGCGGTTTAGACATTTAGTAATTGCGGTTGGCTAAATTATTTTATGAGGATAGACTCCTTTAATGAGGAAGCTGCAGGTGAGTTTTTGAGAACTCTTTCAGAGGGAGAAGCTACAATGTGGGGTTTGATAGTTGTCATTACAGAAGAGCGGATTGCAAAAGTAACTAGGCTTTCGGCGGTAGGAGAAAATTTTTCTTCAGGGAGAGATGGAGATGCTGTCTTTGCTAGGTCAGAGTTCACAATACCAACCGATGGACTCTTGGAGGTTTCCAAACAAGGATGCAAATGAGTGTCACTGCCTCCTCCTTACTCAGAATATGCCACCTTCATAATTAGGTACTTGAATTGTGAGGGACATTTTTCCTATTTGCATTCCTATCATTTTAAACTATTGAGTCATATGAGACATGGTTTAGCTGTCAATGTTCCAAATTTTTTGTTAAACCTATTGAAACAATGTGCCCATGAAACCCAGAGGGGTAGGGACAACTCTATCACCCATCACGCCCTCATTAAATTCTTGATCGAGCATTCCCTGAGGGATGTATCACCCCTTTCTTGGCAAGAATTTGTTTCCTAGAAGGGTTTGCAATCTCCAGAGCCTCCTAGAGCACTCCTTGCATGACACAAGAAAAATAAAAAGAGAGTAGAATCTACAAGTAGGGAAGCAGAGCAAGAATCATCTGCTCCTGCAACACTCAGTCCTACAGTCTCCACACTAGGTCCCTCTATCGAAGTATAAACTAGGTCTAATGTTAGAAAAGAAAAAAGGGACAACAAAGGTAGGAGAGTCATCTAGGGCAGAACAAACCCCAGAATCTGACCCTCATGCTCAAAAGCAAAAATGTTCTACTTCACTCTTTCTTGCAACATCTTCCCCTGTAGCAGTTTCTCCTACAGCAATGCCTATTGCCATTATAGTATCACTATCATCTTCTCCTGCTGAGTCTGAATCCTCTAGACAGGTTAGAAAGAGGAAGGCCACAAAAGTGTCTCCTGCAGCTGTTACTTTTGAAACATTTCCAAAAAGAGCTTCATTAAGGAAACAACGTAAAGTTACCTCAACCCTCGATCAACCTGCAATTATAGTAATTTTTGAGGAATTTGAAGAATTTAGTCATGATATTTCTCAGAATGTATTTGAGAATGTTCCACAAAGTCCATCTGTTATTCCTGGGGAAGTGCAAACTGAGACAGTGGAAGTTGAAGAAGCACAACATGGTAGTGGTAATGAAAGGGGGATGCCAAGTCTTGATGACTTGGTTGAAGCAGTTAGACAAGTTTCAGAAGAAGAAAGTTTCAAAAGAAGCACAATCTCTTCCTACGCAGCTACATGAATCCATCCTGTAGCAAGAAGAAGAACAACTTGGGTAGTCTGAAGTGTCAAATGAAACCCCATTACCCCTTGAAACTTTTTGAGCATTGGTTTTTTTATAAAAGGATATTGTTGATTGAATATTTGGAATATCTTAGGACTACATGGAGGCCTGTTACATTTAAAACTTTGAGTTTCCGCCATTTAGCTAAAACTAAAATTCAACAAAGTCTTTGGGAGGAAGAAAAGAAGAAATTGAAAGACAAAAACATGAAATTCAAGAAATGAAAGAGAAAATGGATGAACTGATGAAGATAACTAGTAAAATTATGGAATGTAGACCACCACCTAGGGTACATGCTATGTGCCTTAAAGAGTAATTTCTTTGGTTTCAATTGATGAGAATTTCAAGAAATTTAGACCCTGTCATTCACACAGCTAAGGAATTTTATGATACATATCAGGTAGCACCCAGTTGGCTGAAAAATTCCTTATATGAGTTTTATTTGCAGGTTTGATAATTCCCTCTGAAACAGAGTGGAATCCACTTCTCTATATTGGTGACATTCATCTGAGGTCACTCATGTCTTGGGCGGCCAATGAAGCTAACTATGGAAGATAATTAGAGGCTTATTAAGAGGTTGAAAGGAATGAACCTATCCATTGCGACTTGAAAGCTCAACTCCCAACACAATTCTGAGAACTTGGCTTACTGTTGTGTATGGATTCAATGATCAGATAGAAAGAATGAAAATATTTGATATCAGGAAGCAGGTGTATGATGAGTTCAAAGACCAACCATATCTATTTTGGAAGCTTTCATCTTCCAGAATTGAAACAAGATGGGAAAAAATGACTGTTGGTATGAGGAAATTTGAGTCTCATAGCCCTCTAAACTTTAAGGCAGCCATTAGAAGGACAGAGAAGTACATGCAGCTTGGTCTCCAAAAGAGGTTTGAGTTATGGTTACCATTAACATTTCGACTTCCAATTTTAATGTGGCCACTTTACCCTTATCAGGCTACAAATGTGAATGAGGATACAAAAACCCGTAGATATGAGAGATGGAAAAGTTTTAGAGGTTTCTACTACAAATTTGGAACTTCATTGTAGGGCCATACTACTCCTACTGATTTCAGAGAAACAACTAGAAAGCTTAACGCTGGAGGACCATCATTAGGATAAGTAGGGGGGAAAATGATGAGCTTGAAATATGCTCATAATTTGAATATTATGATGTATTTTTAATACTCTTACTCTTATTGATTATGGTTGTTTTAACTCTTTAATTAAAGGTTTTTTTATCCAAAATCAGGTAGTATCCTATAGCAATACATTCCTATATTCGTGCAACCTAGCATCTTTATGTGTCTGTATTAATTACCCTGTTTGACTTCCTGAATGAATGATATAGTGCATGTGGTTTTTGGATAATGAAATGGATTTAATATGTGATTAATGAATGTGTATCGTGTTATTTTCCATGCATGTTTTCTTTTGCTTTTGTCACCATGTGCATCGCAGGTTGTTGAGGGAAGCATGAATGAGTCAAAGTGCAACAGATCTCGACCTTGCAGTAAAGTCCATTTCCAACACAGCATTGAGGAAGTTGTTCTAGCAAAGACTCTTTGACTGGGTCATTTGGAGGAAATATAAATGATCATTAATCTAGGAAGAGTGGAATACTAAATTCTCTCTGAATTGTGTTGAATAGATATGCCTTCATTTATGAGAAGTCTGTTCCTCGGTTTTAGGATGCACTTATGTCCACGTCTTTCTCTATTGGATTTAGGTAGTTAGTTGCTTTTCTAATATAAATAAGTTCTCCTCCTGCGTGAGTGAGCAACAGTGTGTGTAAAAGTTAGTATTATAATAAGAGACAATGTTTTGTGTTAGTTTTCTTATAAGCAGAACAATCAATGTATATGATTCCAAGTTTATGAATAAAAGCTGATGAGGTTTTGAGTTCAAATCTTGCATAAACTAGTTGATGCTTGCTAAGGGGGCCCACTTAGTGAGTATCTGTAGTTAGTTAGTTATTTATCTCCTATTGATTATAAGTTAGATTTCATTTTTGAAAGTTTCAGCGCAAAATCAGTCTTATATTATTCCTGCAGCATCGAGAATCCATCCCTGTGTTTGTTCCTTCAGCATAAGGCCAGTTCATAGTTTGTTTCTTAGTAATAGTTGTCATGATTTCTGCTTTGATTAAGTTACGCTTAAGTTAAGAAGAATTTACATTACATTCTTGTAGCATAAGTAGAATTCCTTCCAAGCATTTATTTCTGGTAAATTGTGACTGAAACTGGTTCTTAGTGCACATACAATGCCGCTCCATTTCAAGTATACGTTCTCTGGTTTGACAATGTAAATGAACAAACATAAGAATATGTTAGTCACTTGCTGGAATGTCCAATTCCCAGGTTAGAATTTTCCATGACTTTTATATCCTTTTGTGGAATCGATCAATGATCATGATTTGATTATAGCCTGAAAAACCATCCATGAATGTAGCATTTCTTGTCTTGCTATTAAGTCCACAATGATGTCAGTGTTAGGAAGAGGGAAATCATCCTTCAGAAATCTATGTATGACCATCTATTGGTTGGATTAATCCAACATCAAGAAGCTTTTGTAACTCAAGTTTTACCAAGAGTTCTATTTGAGGGTGCATCCTCAAATTTTTCTTTACTGGTTTGGCTTCAGGATAGAATGCTAAATGATGTACTACTATTTCTGGATCAAGCCCTTAGATATCTATGTATGACCATGCAAAGTTAGCTATTCACTCTTTTAGGAATACTGCTAGGTTTTTTTGTTCTTCATTGAACAAGGATTTGACATAGAAAGTGATCTTGGGTGCTTCTATTGTTCCCACATTGACTGGAGTGACCTTTTCTACTAAGATTGTTGATTTCTCTGGATATATTGCACTAAGGGGGAGATTGAATCCCTCATCCTTGGGCACCTCAAAGAGGTTTTCACCCTTGGATACGTTCTTTCTTTTTACTATTTTTGGATTAGAAAGTTCCATAGTGTGGCTTTCACTCAAAGATCTGCAAGTTAGTTGCAAGTTATCAATTTTGCGGTTGAAGGATTCAATTGTCTCCCTATAGTACGCTCTTGTGTATAGCTCTATGTCAAAACCTGCCTTGTGATCTACCCATGGTAAGTTGTCATGGAGTCCCATGAATTCTGAGATCGCTTCATCATTTTTGAATAAATCTAGAATTGGTGGTCCTTGTTGGTCCAAGTCAATGATTTGCAGGTATACTAGGTGTATTTCATTTGGTCAGTTGCTTGGGGTGAAGGTTGATGTGGATATCATGAAGAGGGAGTTATTCTAAAATAGGTCAACAAAATCGAGGGGCAAGTCATCTAGGGTAGTATCACACGATGTTGGTAAGCAAGAAGAAGCCTCAACTAGTTTAGCAGAAGTACCTTTGCTAATAAGGATAACCTTGCTAGTAGTACAGCCTAGGCCAAGATTCTTTGGACTTTTCTCAGGAAAGATAGGTTCTAGCAAACCATTGCCATTTTGTCCCAGTTTCTCATTCTTGGTATAGCCCATACCCTTCATTAGCTATATTCCTTTGTTATCATTTTCCATGGGAAGAATAAGAACATGTCTTTCATCCTGATATAGCAGTTTTGAGACATCTTCTTACATCTTTGTTTAGGTCTCCCCATTTAGTGAAGGTAGTAGTGGCCATTTTGATTGTTTCAGGTATGTTGTTGCTTGGCGTGGGTTTTGTTAGGGTTAGAAGGTAGATATCTAACAATTGAATGCAAAGTTGATCAATAAAATAGAGGAATAAAACAAACAAAAAAATTAACATAGATAATTTAACGTGGTTCACCCAATCCGGGCTACATCCACAAAATTGTAGCCATCCAATGATTTTATTATCCAATGCAAAACTTATTACAATCTTGCAAATAATCACCTTTTTCATCATACTGTAACTCTCATCCCAACCGCTTATAACAAGATTTTTAGAAGCTTCCAGAATTAGGGTTTTACAAAGTTGGTTTTTTTTCTTTTTCGGTGATGACATGAAAAAATGGGAATTTTTTTTTCTTGAGGGCCATCGCCCCCGAACCCCCACCCAAGGCTTGGCCTGGCCTTGGACCCCAAAAAGGATACATGAAGATGTATAGTATAGCATTATTAGTTTCCACATACCAACAATCTCCCCACTTGGAGACTGATCAGGCTCCACACCAAACAATCTCCCACTTGGAGACTGATCCTGGACGACACTGCTGCACTTACAACTCCCACTAGAAAGAAGCACCTTGGACCCTGCTGCTCTATTATACTTGAATTCAACCTTGAAGGCCAACCGAAGTTGAAGAGGAGCTCAACTTCTCCCTTATCACTGCCTTCGTGAACATATCTACTGGATTGGCATCTGTATGTATCTTTTCCAGCTTGACCTATCCATCCTCCAACACTGACTAAATGAAATGATATGTCGACTATATGTGTTTGTTTTTAGAGTGCAAGGCATAATTATTTACAAGATGTATAAAAATTTGGATGTCTGTAAACAAGTAATTTTCAGCCTATTATTTTCCCAACTCTTCCATGAAAAGTTGCAGCCATATCATCTCCTTTTCCACCTTTGTTGCAACAACATACTTTGCCTCCATGGTGGATAAAGCAACCACCTTTTGCAACTGAGAAATCCAACTCACTACTGTCCCACCAACTATAAATACATAACCTCTGGTAATCTGCCTGGTATCAATATCCCCTGCCAAATCTAAGTCAACATAGCCTTTTAAATCAATATTAGAGCCCCCAAAACATAAAGAGTGTATAGTATAGCAAGATTAGTCACCACATACCAACATGTTTCCCTTGAGATTTGGGAGAAAGAGGTAACTTTCCCAACACAAAATTATCTTTTGTTAGCTTATAGTTTCCACAACCATCATCTTGGATAACTGCCTTGATGTCGGGTATGCTTTGCACAATGAGTTCCTTCATTTTAGAGGTAGATGCAAGGGATGATGGGTCAACAAATGAGATAGAAGGTGTAGGCCCTTCATCATTCTTGGGTATTTGGGGGATTTTATAGAACTTGGCCTCAAGATTTTTGTAATAGCAAAAAGGTTCATGATCTCCATGGATGGTAACTTCTCTTCCCTCAAAAGGAAACTTGACACATTGATGGTAGGTTGATGCTACAACTTTAAAGGCATGGATCCAGGGTTGACCAAGTAGTATGTTGTAGGGAAGATCTAGGTCTAACACTTGGAATGTAGTTTGTATGATTGGGGGGCCTACTTGGATGGGTAATGTGATGATACCTTGTGATGTCCATTCTTGGTCGTTATATGCCTTTATGGTGGTACTCTTTGTCTTCTCAATAGTATCCTCTGAATAGCCCAAATTTTTGATCAACTGAAGGGTGCAAATGTTCAGACCAACACCTCCATCTAATAAGACTCTTTTAACCTTGTTCTTATGAATGATAACCTCAAGGTGTAAAGCACAGTTATGAGATGGATGTGATGGTAGGTTTTGTTCTGAGAAGGTGATTAGTGATATGCCCTACCATAGCTTGAAACTGATTTGTATCAATATCCTTAGGGATAGATGGTTCTGATAAAGCTTTCTCTAAGATTTCCCTATGTGCCGGTGATAGCCTCAATAGTTCTAAAATAGAAATCTGTGCAGGGGTCTTTTTAAGTTGCTTTAAGAGATTATACTTGCTAGTGCTTACTATTGGCTGAGTAGGTTGTGCCCTATATTGAGATGGGACTCCTTGGATGGTGACTTTACCACATCGTGTGGTGACTCCACACTCTATATTGGGCCCTTTTATGGTGACAATGGTGATGCCACTATCTTAGGAAGCGACTACATTGGAATAGGTATGCTGCACATTTGTGTAATCTTTAGCCTTTCCAATGTTGTTCCCTTTGCTATGATCTGGCATAGGGTTCTTGTATATATTAAGATCCTAGTTACCGACTGGTACCTCAATACATATGGTTTCATTTTCTATGAGGTCTTGGATAATGTTTTTGAGTCGCATGTAGTTTCATGTTTTGTGCCCTTCGATTTTATGAAAGTCACAAAGATCATTCTCATTGTACCAAGATGGTTTCTCTTGTGGTTCTTGATAGTTTTCAAAGTTGGGAAGTGTTATGAGGTTTGATTCTACCAATATATTCATGATGGTCTTGTTACCCAATTTTCACCTATGAGCTCAATCAGGCAAGACAAATTATGTTTTAGATGTTCATAAGGGCCAAATGGGACATTTACATTGAGGGTTAGTTCATGCATCTGATGAAATTTCACAAGGAGCTCAATTGAAAGGTCGGCCTCAGTCAAGTTTGGCATAATTTTCCTTTAAGGAGAAAGTCGGAAAGACCTTCCAGATGTCTTTCCAACTAGCAAGGGTTCCATCAAGTCTGAATGCTTCACATTAGGGATCCTATCAGAATGAGATTATCTGGGTCTCCTTGACCCATGATGCATTTGGTTAAATATGCTTCTGTGTTTCCTATCAACAAGACCACATGAATGTCACAGTGAGTGGAATTCACCTACAGGTTCCTATCAGCAAGACATCGATCATCATCCCGACGACTAGGGGTTTCCCATCTACGTGAAGGTCTCCTTCGGAGAAAGGTCTCGGTGAGATCTTTATGTCTCACCAACCGGTGACAAAAGGATATACATATCAGCGTGACTACATAAAGGTCTACCTGAAAGAAGAAGGCCCCATCAAAGTTTCAGTTCGGTGATAATTTTGCCTTCGGCAGGAGGTCTGGCCGATAAGCATGGTGTCTCACTGAGAGTACAGGGGATTCAACATGATGTCATGCCAAGGGGATAAATTCTGGCTGAAATGAAATGAACTCAGTGAGATGTCTCATCGATGGTTGTTGGTCTCCCGAAGTGCTTAGGGCTCGGTAAAAGAAAGCTTCAGTCAGTGTAAAGTCCCACCAACTGAAAAGGTCTCGCTGACATGAGGTAATATCAACATAAGTCTTTCCAATCCATCAGAGTCTCAATGAATGAAATGACATCGACAAAGCAAGATTTCATCACCACGAGGTCTCGGTGATTAGGAGATGTCTCGCCGATAGGATGTGCCTTCGGCGAGAGCGAATGCATTCAGAAAAATGTCTCGGCGACTAAGTAGTGTCACACCAACAGGGTATCCCCTTGAGGAGAAGAAGGATGTGCGCTAGGGGGTCTAGTCGAAGCTTGAGGGTCTCACCAATATGAAATTTGAGTTCAGCAAGATAGATTTGTTTCAGGGAGATATCTCCCCGACTGTTAAAGATTTTGCTGAAGGGTTCCCCCTTCGCTATAATATCTTGCCAACCAAGCGGGCTCTTGCTGAAAGAAATTTCAGCTCGATAGGATCTCGCGGAGAGGTGTTTCCTGCAGCGAAAAGTTTCACCGAAGGAGAAGGGTCTTGCCAAAGCAAAAGGGCCCGAGCTCGGGGAAATAGAAAGAACTCAGGGAGACTCTGAACGAATGGAGTGGGTTCGGTAAGATGTCTTGCCGACTTGATGATGTCTCAATGATGGGAGAATGCTATCAGGGGAGCTTGCCAGGAAATGTTAACTCTCAGCAAGAGGTCTCATCAACCTAGATGTACTCACCGAGAGAAGAGGGACTTTGCCATGTGGTCTTGCCGATAGGTTTTGTGAGCTCGATATGACTTCTATAGCTCGCCGAAACGTCTCACCGATTGACCCATGCCATGCCGATAACTGATGAAGGATGGAATCGCATTAGGGAGACACTGATGGTGTCTCACCGACATTAGATGTCATTCAGACCACCTTTGACCGCCTAAGAAGCTCACGTGGCGTATGACCGACCAATTAGAGGAAGCTAAAGGAGTGACTCATTGGCCCAGTTTGACTAATTGACTATTCTTGTGAAGGAAATTTGTAGAAGGAGAACAACATGTATTCATTCTGAGATCATGAGCTGATGGATCAGCTCGGGTGATGATGTTCAGACCTAAAGGAAGGCCCGATGATGCTTCCAGAAGGCGGTCAATGTGCAAAAAGGTCCAGGACATGAAGGAGGCCGAAGGAAAGAAGCAACCATGACTCACAGGGACATTTGTAGTGACCATTGACGGGGATAGATCAGTATTAATTGTGATATTCTAGAAAATTTAAGGTGGCCCCAATGGAATTCGAAGATGGACATAGAGACAGAAGAATTAATGCTGCAGCTACCAAAAGATCTAAAAGGGATTCTTCTGAGGACATAAATCTTTCACCGACATGGACAACGAGGATTCACATTGAATGTACAATTAAATTAAGTCAAAAGATCTAAGGATAGATTTTTATGAGGACTAATATTTTTGTAAACCCTAAGGGGGCTGACACACTTTTGTATATAAGGCATTTTTTGCCTTTTTGTAAACAATTCAGATTATGCATTCTCAGGAGTTAGTGATTTTTAACAATCCTTTCTTCGCTGATATATGCTTTGTAACTCAACTGGAATCTAAAATACAACATAAATTTTACCTTGGAAGCCACTGTTAATGTTTGTATTACTCTCATTTCTGTATTTTAGATTATGCAAGTTCTCAACTGTGTACTTCTAACTCTATATTCATACCTTAAAGCTGTGAAATTAATCTTTCCTTCTTAAGATACGTTTGTAGATCAAGCCTTTTAAGAATTATGCATAAGTCTAAAGGGGTTTTGTTGAGTAAGTAAAACACTGACCATTAGTTTTCTAGTGTATGTTCATCTTGTTTTTATTTCATGATTTCTCATCAAACCCAGTGTATCACCATTAATTAGTTTTCATTCATGTACTCCTCCCTTTTCCCTATACAAAATTGTTAGTTTAGGTGATACCCAAAGGAAGCCGGCCTTCTCCGAAGGTTGATTTCAACTTCAGGTGACCCACAACCTTGAAATGATCCCATTTTTCACTAGAAAGCTCAATTTCCATCACTGTGCATAGGGTGCATTTCTAGGTGACAATAGTTTCTGGCACGCTCAGTGGGACTCGTGAACTGCTTCTTAGTTCATGTTTGTGCATTTTGTTGCTGTTGTTTGGTGTGTGCAACAGTAATTTCAACCTTTGGAGGCATTTTCTTTACATACTTGGTGACTTTGGGAAAATAGCAACTGGTTTCAAGTACATTTAGTGCTGGTATGTTCTTATTTCCAAAAATTCAGATCTAGTTTTCTTGTTTTACAAGAAATTTTAATGCATTTCCAACTTCTATGAATGCTCCAAAATGTCTACATCTTATGAAGACATGTTCTATCATCCAACTTGTCATGAAACTGCTAATAATTCCCCATTTCATGAAAATTCTGTCAACCAATCACCCTATCAGCCATATCAGGCCAATCATGCTGCTGGTTTAATCCCAAGCAGCCATGCAACAGTAGCCTATCAGCATGCTCAACATGCTTACCACCCTCCCACCCCTACTCAATTCCCATCATAGTATTTTAATTCCACTTTGAGTCATCCTTGTAGCCTCTCGAGTCAGTCCCACAATTTTGACAATGCGGATACTGAGTTGGGTAGCGTCAAGGAGATGTTGCTGCAGTTTCAAAGGTGGATATTAGACATAGAAAAGGAAAATGACTATAATACGCAACAGGAGGAGCTTGCTTATCAAGCTTATATTCATCAGCAGGAGGTTGAGAAACAAAGAGGGTCCTATTTAGTACAAGAATTTGAACAAAACCAGTCTAACTCTCCTGAAGAACAACTTTCTCAAATGCCCCAGTTAGTTGCTACCTTTCCAAATCCTTTCTTTGAGGAGGGACTTCACTTTCCAAGGTTCAGTGTTCCAAGATTTGAACAGAGTGAGACTTCCATCGAAAAGAAAGCGGAGGAAGAGCAACCCGTTGATCTAGACAGCTTACTCCTTTGGGAGAAGATTAAAGAGGTAAATCCATTGCATTTAGCTATAAAGTGTTATCAATTACAACAACAAAGGATTGAACAATAGAGGGACCTTGGAGAGTTTTTGATAGATAATAATCAACAAGACAATGGGGCCTTAATTAAGGAAGAAAATCTTGAATTTAAACTTGATATTATCCTCCAGGGGGAAAGCTTTGATGTCTTCGAGTATGTTCTAGATGAGGAACCTAATGTTGAGCTTTTTGAAGAATTGTGCACATGTATTATTGAACAGTTTTGTTCAACATTGGATGGCAAAGAGTTAGAAAAGGCTGATAGTCATGATGATCTAGAGTAGTAGGTTCACAAGATTGAAGAAGTGATGAAACAACAAAAAGAACCTCATGAACCTAATTTGCAAAATCATAACTGGTTGGAGGAGTTTCCATTCCATTATATAGAAGAACTTGAGATTTCATCACCACTTGAATTGTTGTCTTCTTTCCTTGAAGAGGACAAGCCTGAGTCAGGATGTAATTCTTCTAGTAATGATGAAAGTTATAAGCAGCTTCCATTTTGGTGCATAAAAGAGCCTGAGGTTGATGCGTTGATTGAAGATGTGATGGAGGAAGCTATCTCATTATTCTTCGTTGAAGAAATGAGTGTTCATTTGGGAAAGCATGAGCATACTGAGGAGGTTTCCATTTTTTCACCAAGTCAGCCATAGGGATTAGGCTTTTCCAGCTAGTAAGATGATAAAGTGGTAGTCCATGAGCAAGAGATCAAAGGAAGCTCAATATTTTCCCTTACCAAAGGCTGTCCAATTAGATACCTAGCCCAGATAGAGTTCAATACAACACCAATGATTAATCTTGCACCCACACATGAGGACACAATAGAAGATGTTATCAAGGATGCACTGGCAGCCAAACAAGAGTATGTTCACCTTACTTATCCTCCTTTGGTTGACAATGCATATGATCAGTTTAAGGGGGTAAGTCAACTTGTTACCCTCTTTCATGAGGCAATGCATTTCTTCTTTAAACATTTTTCAGTATACCATCTCTATTCAACTACCAATAAGCTTGAGAGCCATTGCATATTGAAGAGAAAAGGCAGCTATTTCAATCATCCTATAAATGGTTTCGTTTGATCAGCTTCTTTGCTGGTTAGGATAGGGTAGGTTAGTTTCATTTCAAATGCATCTTTGTTTTCCCTAAGTGTTGTTTCGGCACAGTCAGATAGTTTTTCCCTTATGTATTTTCCCATTTTCAATAATTTTCTAAGTGACCTATGTTCTATTGAGTTACAACTGTGTTATAGCCAGGTGTAAGGCTGCTCTAGGTCCATTTCTGAGTTTTCCCACTGACTCCGTGCCCAATGGATAGGCCTAGGCTACTGGTTCCCATGTTTAGCAGGAAAACATCCAGCAAAGGTTGCTAGAAATGTTACCCAATTTTCACCTATGAGCTCAATCAGGCAAGATAGATTATGTTTCAGATGTTCATAAGGGCCAAATGGGACATTTTCATTGAGGGTTAGTTCATGCATCTGATGAAATTTCACAAGGAGCTCAGTTGAAAGGTCGGCCTCAGTCAAGTTTGGCATAATTTTCCTTTAAGGAGAAAGTCAAATATACCTTCCAGATGTCTTGCCGACTAGCAGGGGTTCCATCAAGTCTGAATGCTTCACATTAGGGATCCTATCAGCATGAGATTATCTGGGTCTCCCAGACCCATGATGCATTTGGTTAAATATGCTTCTGTGTTGCCTATCGACAAGACCCTAGGAATATCACGGAGAGTGGAATTCACCTACAGGTTCTTATCGGCAAGACATCGATCGTCGTCCTGGCGACTAGGAGTTTCCCATCTGCGTGAAGGTCTCCTTCAGAGAAAGGTCTTAACAAGATCTTTATGTCTCACCGACCGATGAAAAAAGGATATACATATCGGTGTGACTACATAAAGGTCTACCTAAAAGAAAAAGGCCCCACCAAAGTTTCAATTCGACAATAATTTTGCCTTCGGCAGGAGGTCTGGTCGATAAGCATGGTGTCTTGCCGAGAGTAGAGGGGATTCAACGTGATGTCATGCTGAGGAGATAAAGTCTGGCTGAAATGAAATGAATTAAGTGAGATGTCTCATCGATGGCTATTGGTCTCCTGAAGTGCTTAGGGCTCGGAGAAAGAAAGCTTCAGTTGGTGTAAAGTCCCACTGACCAAAAAGGTTTCACCAACATGAGGTAATATCGGCATAAGTCTTGCTGATCCATCGGAGTCTCAATGAATGAAATGGTATCAAAAAAGCAAGATTTCATCACCACGAGATCTCGGCAATTAGGAGATGTCTTGCCAATAGGACGTGCCTTCGGTGAGAGCAAATGCATTCGGCGAAATGTCTCAGTGACTAAGTAGTGTCACACCGATAGGGTATCCCCTCATGGAGAAGAAGGATGTACGCCAGGAGGTCTAGCTGAAGCTTGAGGGTCTCACCAATATGAAATTTGAGTTTAGTGAGACAAATTTGTTTTGGGGAGATATCTCCCCGACTGTTAAAGATTTCGTCAAAGGGTTCCCCCTTCGCTATAATGTCTCACCGACCAAGCAGGCTCTTGCCGAAAGAAAGTTACTGTTGTTGTTGTGCTAGGGCTTATTGTTGTTGTTGCTGCTATTGGATGGATTGTTGATAAGCTTGTTGTGCTTGGTGTAGAGCTAAGGCATGTGCTTGCAATGTAGGATCAGGTGGTTGTTGGGACATCGGTGATGGTTTTTGAGTGATGATGTTTTGTGTGGGTAGTGGATTGTTGATGAGAGGTTGGGAGTTCCCTTGGTTCAAAATTCCTTGTAAGATAGTGGATTTGGGTGGAGGAATATCAGTTTGAGGTCCCATTTGATTTTGCATGACTTGGGGGACAAACAAAAAAAGATGAGGATAGTATCATAAGATTTTGTGAAGTTAAAGGAATATTAGGACCTTGGGTCCATTTATTGAAAGGGTTCCCTTGACCAATGTTTTGGAGATTCCCTTATGTTTGAGATGTGGTCAAGATATTACCTTGGTTGATGGGATTTTTGACCAAGGGATTGTTTTGATGTGGGTTGATGATGGATGGGATAGATGTGTTTTGAACCACTCTTGTGTTTGATGTATCCATGGGAGGATTGGATGAAGAGGTCCCATGTGGTGTTAAAGGATGATTTTGCATGAGGGTATTTCCTTTCCCTTTTAGGTCTAGTTGGTCCACACTACCTTGCACGATGTTTGGAATACCTATGGTACTTGTAGGTATGATGAAGAGGGTTGTCCTCGATATGTCAAAGTTGTGGTGGAGTAATGAAGTGTAAGTGGTTTATATGGTTGTGGTGAAGTTTGAAGTTTTGATGTTTGGATAAAGGATGTTGATGAACTTGGAAATCTTTAGGGTAGAATCATGACGTTCAAAATGAACTAGTTCAAAGATGATAACTAAGTTAGCCAAATGCATGGAAAAGGATTCATTTCAAATCCAAAATAGCTAAGTTAGGGGTTGGTTTGATAGATATTTTAAGTCAAAAATATGTTGGTGTATTTGAATTTTTTGCAAAGTTTGGTGAAGTGAAGTTTGGAATTTGATGAAGGGGTGAGTGAAATGTTTGACCCAATGTTGACTTAGAGTGAACCTTTGTTTGATAAGACCAAGGTAGTGAGAAACATGCTAGACCTCTAAAGTTTTCAAATCCCAAAGACCCAATGTTTTAGATTGGTTCATTATCATGAAAAAGACCTGGGTTTTGACCGAAAAAGAACATGTATAATTTTGGATTGTTCCTTGAAACATGTTTGTAAAAGTTGTATACAATCTTGGTTCTATTTTGGTGAAGTGATGAAAGGTATTTTTTGAGAGCTTTTGGACTAATATGTCTCAGTTTGAAATGGTGACCTGGAGACCTTCTCTTGGGGATTCTAATTTTGTGTGATATCATTTAGAGAAGTCTAAGTCTATGGAAGAAAAGAGGATATTTATTGCCATGTTGGTGGTGGTAATAGGGGCCTTCTAGCCTCAGTATCAGATTGTTCCTCTTCTTCGTCTAAGATATTTGATGTGTTTCTCCACTGAGTTGGTGTTTCTTTTGTTTCAAAAGTGAAGCTTCTCAAACTACTAATTATATTAGTTTGTTCTCCTTCAATGAGTTCAAAGTTTGGTTGAATAATAGGTGTAAGGTCAGGTTGTTCAATGGGAGAAATCAGTCTCCAAATAGTTATGCAGGATCCAAATTTTCAAGTTTATGTTGATTAAGTGAGTTTATTTTTACCACAAACACTTGTCTTGATTAAGTTCAAACTAAATGTCTATGTCAAAAACATCATCAATTCCACAAAGTCCATTTAGTGAAAAGGATGAAGTCAAGGGCATAGTTACCTAGGTTAACTTTGGAAAATATGGATTGAGATGTGAAACAAAATATTTAGAAGTCTCTAAGGATAAAAATCCTTAGGACAAGCATTAATATCAAGGCTATTTCAAAGAGTATCCATACTTAGACCAAAGGGTTTAAATTTTTGAGGAAGATTGTGAATGTTTGTTTGCAATGTTTTTGGAACCAAGAAAAGTATTAAATTGACTCTAAAGAATTTACCACCTTAGGTTCATAAGATACTACTTGTTGAATCCTCACTTGGATTTCTCCAAACACTAAGACAATGTGAACAAATGGAGATTTGGTGACATTGGCTCCCCTCCATAGCACACACTTCTCGGGACCACCAAATCTCAAATCCTGAAGATTTGAAGATCCTAAGGATTTTCTTGTTTCAACAATTGAATAGTAATATGTGGGGTGGCTTCAGAACAACCATTCCTGCACCAACAATCATAAAGGTTTTTGTCTTCTAAACAAGTGGTTCATAATAAGGGATTTCATACAAGGTGGCCATACACGTGGCAAGATTAGCTCAAGATTATGGTCAATAAAGAGGCCTCCTAGTCCCTTCTTAAGAAGAGATTTTGAAGTATCACACAGATACTAAGGGTGACACTTGTTGGTATGACACATCCGCACCTGTTGCTTATGAATTTTGTCACAAACACATTATTTATATAATGGATTGAAAGAGCTTGGCTTTAGCTTGTTTTCGCTTGGGTCGTTCCCTCCTTTCAAAGCGGGGAGGCAAGCCCTTTAAAGATAAACAATATTAAGGAAATATGTTTGTAGTTCGATCATCCCAGTTTACATTCAACAAGGAGAGAACAAACACCATTCCTTTTACCTACACTAGCATGGGGTTCATTTTTAATCCAAATTGACAGATGTAGGTGACTATACAAAGTGTTAAGGAATGTTTCTATTTATCAAGATCGTCGAGTGGCGCAAGAGAATTGCATACGCGTTCAATAACAAACATGTAAATAAAAACATAGCAAACACTTGTTAATTTTAACCCCTAAAGCTAAGATGAATTCATTTTATGCACCAAATGAAATGTTAAGTTGTTTTGTCCAATTTTAAACCCAAAAAGTGATGATGTGAGGGCTCAATTTTAGTCCCATTTGAGCATTTTTTTTTAAGAACCAATTGAAAATTAGTGTGGTCCTACAACATAAAATGAAAAGAATGAAAAATGGGTTATAATTTCCCCAAAAGCGTTAAGACACTTGTTACAATTATAAGATAGAAAGATAAGAATGCTTCTTCACTTTTCCTTTTATTGTCCAACTTGCAAAACCCATTTAGCCTAACAACCAAAACAACATTAGAAGCATGTTAGTAATCTGATGAAGTGAAAAAATTAAAACACATGCTAAAAAATGATCATCAATTTTCTTACTAGGGTTGGGCATCACTATTCATGATAGCATCGCTTTGGTGAAATTGGGCATCACTCTATAAAAAAATCAGTGATAAAGATAGCATTGCTATTTGTGGAGTGTCACAAATTACAAATTTTGATACCTCTAAAAAGTGTTAGCATCACCGTTTAGTTTAATCAACATTGGGATATTAAATAGGCATCACTATTTTAGATGACAATAGTGTCACTATTTCAGATGACAATAGCATCGCTGTTTGGTGACGCCCAACAAAGGCATTATTGAAATTCTTTTGGGCATTGCTGTATCCTAAAAAAATTAGAAAAAATAGAATTTGAGATAGAAATTAATTAAATTTGATCAGTTATGCCCTCCTAGCACCAAAATGTGATCAGACGAATTAGTATGGGCCAATTACGCTTGATGCATGAGGAATCGAAGCATAACAAAGCCACTAACGTCAAATGTCAATAAGATCATTCAAATGAAAGTTAAACATTTATCAAAACAAAAAATTCCAAACTATGAAAGTGTTAAAATGTATACTCTAATCCATTTGAAACTTATCCCATTGTGGGAGTGTTGTCACATTGATGTGGAACGACGACACTTTCCCAATCCCATGGATGAATGAGCTTGTTCCAATTAGTTTTATTAAAGAAAACTGATGGAACGGTTGTGAGATGTGTATGAAAACATGATTTTAATCTAAATGAACATGATGCAAGCTAGATCAATATGATTTTATGCTAAATGGTGAAGATATATAGATGCTAAGCTAATTCTAAATGGATTCTAACTAAAAGATCCAAACCCTAATTAATTAAACAAGATAAATGGATGCTTTATGTGATCATGGAAGCCATTAATGGAAGCTTAAAGCTAATTAATGCAATTAAAATAAACTAAAAGATGCTAAATGTGTGCTAAATATGAGTGTGAGTGTGAGTGATTTTAACAACATAACTCTAATGTTAAAAGATGGATCCATTTGTCTCCAAATAGTGACCTATTTATAGGAGAGAAAATAAGAAATGAATGGTTGAGATCAAAAAAACCAATCAACGATCAAGGATGGAAGAAGTTGGAGGCATGGATCATGGATTCTCATCAATGGATGAGAATTCAAGATGAGATTTAATCAAGGGTTCACATTCATTTAAACAAACACACTTTCAACTTGTCCAAGAGGTCATAAGTTAACTTGCACAAGAGGTCACAAGTTAACTTGCTCAAGAAGCTAAGCAAGTTTGTTGAGAAAAAAAGAATGTTCCCCTTTTTCAAATGAGTGAGGAAAGAGAATATTCCTTGGAATATTCTTATGGGTGAGGGAAAAGGATAATTTAGTTAATTAAAATTAAATTAAATTGTAAAAGAGAAGGAATATTCCATGGGAATATTCCTTTTGGAGGAATGTGCAAAGGAGGGATATTCCCTTGCAAGTGGGTGGAATTAGATTTAATTGATATTTAAAAATAATTAATTATGCAATTAGGGGATTTAGAGGAATTAGATGATATTCATTAAATAAAATGATTTAATGAATGGGGGAAAGGTGGAATGACATTTAATTAAATAACTTAGGGTTATTTAATTAAATAAGAAGATTTAGGGATTTAAATTAAATAGTTTCATTTATTTGATTTAACATGATAAGTGTTAGCATGAAAGGGGGTGAATTAACCCGATTAAATTAATTAGGTTAATAGGTGAAAATGATGCCATTAATTAACTAACTAGGCTAATTTAATTAATTAAGTGAAAAGAGGATGGGTTTCTAGAGGAAATGATGTCAGTATACCCGATTTGAGTGTATGATATCGTTTGGGACATTTTTCAGTGTCTACATTGACATTCTGCATACAACCATGGTTTTGTTCCTTCCTAAGGGGAGGAACGTTGTTCGATGCTTTTGGATCATCTTTAACATTCAATGTCAAGCTTCTACCATCATTGCAAGAGACTCAACATTGAGGGGTGCTGCCTTGTCTCTCTTCTACTTCTCTCTTATGGTGGGGTCTTTTTCCTCACATGGGGTTTTGGCCTTCTCATGCATCATTGAGAGAATTTATTTATTTTCTTTCATCTCTCTTTTGGAGAGGAGTTTTCTCCCACTGGGTTTTCTCCTTTTCTTCGTTTGTGAGATATTTCATTGGAACATGTACATGGGTAGCTAACATGGCCTAGTAGCCAAGACCCATTCTTGCATCTTTGTGTTATTTGCATAATAATTTTCTACTCCCTAAGTTGCACTTAATGGGGGGTGTTGGTGTAAATAAAGTCTTGTACCTAGTTAATTAATTACTAGGGGACTTATTTACATGTTAAGTTTACTTAGGTCATAGGAATCTTTCTAGAAGGTGTTAGTTGTCATTAGTTGTTATCTTATCTTTTGACTTATAACACATGTGAACCTAGGTAAGTGTGATAAGTTGTCTCATGTCATATGATTAAGACACTTGTCATAATCTTATGACATCTTGTATCTCACCTTGGATATATAACCAAAGGGTTTCTACTACATTGTACACACATCATATTTGCATAATTGATAAGAATACAATTTATTCTTTTCATATTAAGATCTTCTCTCTTTGTGCTTTCCATTTGGCCTCTAGTTCTTGGGTGGCTATCTCCATAGCCAATTCTAACAAACACCAAAAAAATCCACAATGTAAAGAAATGATGTCACTAACTCAGATTGGGCTGGTGATTTCAATGATTAGAAGTCTACTTCTGGATTTTTTACCTTGGTTCTAGTCTAATTGTATGGTCATGCAAGAAGTAAATTGTTATTGCATTATCATCAACAAAGGATGAGTATCGAGGTGCACTACTTGCTAGTCAAGATGTTTTGTGGCTTTGTCAATTGATGTCTGATTTCAGATTTCCTTCCACTCAACCCACTAATCTTTGGTGTGACAACCAAAGTTCCGTCCATATCTCTCGCAACCCAGTGGAGCATCAATGTACTAAGCATACTGAGATCCACATGAACTTCATCAAGAAGCTCATCTAGGATGGTGTTCTTAGCTTGGAGTATTTACCTACAGATCAACAGGTTGTTAAAATGTTCACTAAAACTTTGGTATTGCCTTGTTATCTTTAGTTGTGATTGATGCTTGGGGTGAAGGAAGTTGTCCTTGGAGGGTCTTGATGAGTCCTCCTTCCTTCTTCAATTTTATTTGCAGGTTTTTCTCTCTTTTGGAGAGGAGATTTCTCCCACGGGATTTTTCTCCTTCTCTACACTTTTGAGAGTTTGTTTTGTACATGGGTGCCTCATTAGGCCTTGTTCTTGGGACCCATATTTGCATATTTACATCGGATTTTTCCTCCCTAAGTTTTACTTAAGGGGGGTGTTGGTGTGAATAAAGTCTTTTACCTAGTTAATTCTTTACTAGGGACTTATGGGACTCATTCACATGTTAGGTTTACTTAGGATATAAGCTTTCTTCTAGAAGCCTTAGTTATCTTATCTAGAATTTACATTATCCTAGGTAGTTATGAGTTAGTTGTCTCATGTGATAGGATTAAGACACTTGTCATGATCTTGTCTAATCCTATCTTTCACCTTGACTTTATAAGTAGGGAATCTCTTGCATATTTTTCATCTTGATCATATTGTAATTCTTGTTTGACCTGGAATAAAATCTTTCATTGTTTATTCTCTCTATTATTTTTGGAGGTTATTTGGTGTTACAAATTAAAGATCTTGGTTTCTCACTTCAATAGGAAGATCACACTACAACTTAATTGGGACCAAAATATACATCGACACATTTCTCAATACTTCCACAAACAACAATCATCTTTTGCAATTAGCGCTAACACGCCAAGTCAACCAAACCTGTAGTAATGCCCTAAACAATCAAGTTAATGCTTAACTAGGTCCAAAAAAAACCTTGTAGACCATATAAAAACACTCCAAAATATCCATACAACATCTCAAAATATTCTAGCATCATCAGAATGTTCTGCAACTTTGCTATAACCTCTTGAAACTAAGAAAACCATCATTTTTTGCAACCAAACACACTGGCACAAACATCCAACACAATAAACAACCTTGTAGAACACCTTAATACCTAAAAGCTCAATGAAATGTAGATATAGTCAATATAAGTACGTTATCGGATCCACAAGACAAGAATCTTCACTATAGAGAAATGTAGAGCAATCTAATTTCTCCCAAACACCTTGTTTCAGTAGACAAACATACTATCAAATACAACTTTTACTATATAATGATATAAAACCTGAAAATCTAGATATAGAACCTTTGAACACCTCTAATAATCATATCCAAACTACTCAGGCATATCTTCAACCATGAAGAAATGCAGAGATGAACATTGAACACCACTTCATCACACTGAACTCTCTTTTATTCAAATTTTCTCAAAAGCACTTGAAAACCAAGTGAACCAACTACATCAACAACACTACTTATATCTTTGCAACACATCTAGAACATATGAAACACCTCTCATTAACTATAACACATCCAAAAATCTCTCCAAACACAACTTTTGTAACTATATTGAAGTATGACAATGACAACACCAACATTGTGTTGACATCAATACCAACAAATCTAGTCTTCCAACAACTCCAATGTTAGGGGTTGATATTATCAACACCAACAACATTCCACCTCTCTCTTCATACAAGGGTTTGAAATCAATGAAAAAACCCAATCAACTCAAGCTTCCAACACTATTGCCTATGTGTACCCTATACTTGGGGTCTAGCTTCTTCCACTCACTCATCTCATTCATCTTTTACAATCATTATCTCATCATCCATATCATATTATAGTATTAGACCACCAATAGCCATCCCCATCCATTCATTCCTATCCCCATTTCATTATTTTAAATTTGGTAAAGAAGTGGACAAGATATTGAAACATGTCTTGGTAATTATTTTATGTGTCCAAGCATAGAGACATGCCTTGAGTAGGAGCATATAATTCCTATTCAACACAGTCCTTGGAAATTGTTTCCTACATCCCCTCAACCTTTACATCTCCAACCCAATCATTCCATCTATTATAAATATAATGATAATTCAATCCTCATATCCACTCAACACCTTCACCCTTTGTTCTTGAATGAGTTTTCTCCGTTAAATTATTTGAACATTCAACAATTCTAAGCATATCGCACAATACATTTGATCCAAGCATAATATCCACACTCCTACGAGATTGAAATTAAATATTTACCTTTTAATATTATCCATGTATCCAATCCACAAAGATAAAGCTCCTAACTATCCACACACCATGCAAACAACATTGCAAAATGATCATTATAATATAGCCATGAAATCCAATTCATATCCAAACATCATCCATAAGATTTATCCTTGAAATTTCTAAAAATTTAAACCTTCTTAAAGAAACTAATCATCATTATTAGGATATATCATTTCCAATCCTCACATTGTTCTTGAAATATATTTCTCGCACATTAAAAACACTATCATCATCATCATCATCCTCATCATCATCAAATCAATCAATTATTGACTTTCAACTTGATTAGCGAAATTCATGTTTTTCTTGTCTCTATATTTTATGCATGCTTGCTTTTGTGTGTGTCTATTCTTGTTTTTCCTTGTGTTTACAATAAAAAATTAAAAAAATGTATGAAATAATTTGTTTAGTTTCCTCAAGATACAACCCCAAGGACATCATAGTTCTTTATACTATGTCCTTTCTTGAGGTTATGATCATTGGGGAATGATTCTTATCCTTGATTTTATCTTTAATGTTACTTTTCATGAATTTGTGTGCCTAAATGTTTTCTTTTATATTTTGATTTATTATTTTGAGATAGTGCTCTACATATATGGTACATAGTTATCATGGTTCATTATAACATGATACATACAGTGTATGTAAAAAATAAATAATGTTGCTCAAACACATTGGAATCTTTGTAGACGTCCGACATCTATCTATGCTCAAATACTTTGGGAAGATATCATACTACTTCATTTCCACTTCTAACATCATAAGCCATAATAAAGCACCCTTATCTAATGAGTCTTTCATCCCCACCCATTTCATTTATTTTAATTACACAACCCCCTTCTCCCCACTTCACATCATGCTCCTTCTCTTATCCATCTTATCCTTTCCATATTCATCTATTTATTCTTAACATTCATCCATTAAATCCCTTCCTCAATCACTCAAATCCACATATATGCACCCCTTTACTAATTTCAATTTCATCCATTTTAAGAGCACACCTATGTTATTCAAACCCTTGTATCCTCTCAAAGGGGAATCTCATCACTCAATTCAATCCAAAATCTAAAGCCTTTATAGGCATCAAAGAATCCTTTAATCTAATTCAAGAAATATTCATGTTGTTCTTGGGATATATTGTTCCCACATCAACAACATTGTCAAATCAAATAGTCCTTAATCTTTGATGCTTGGGACATCTTCTATCACCAATATCATATCACCAAATATCTATTGTAGACATCCAAATTTGACCACTCCCATATTGTCAAATCCGTCTCCCTTATTCATCTACTTCATCAGTATTAATTAAATGATTTATTTAATTAATATTTCCCCCTTTACCTAAGATTCCTAAAGTATTTAATTTAATAATTAAATACTTTATCTTTCATCCCTTCCTCTCTAAATTAAATAAATATATCAATTTATTTAATTTAGTCATTTAGCCCATTTTGAATTTAAATAAATTTTAAATTCCTCTTTTTCTCTCTCCTTGTCACATCATCCATAACCTTCTTCTAATCTGGATTAGTTTAATTAATCCATGATTAGGATGTGCACACATTTAATCAGGATTAATGTCACATCCTCCACATCTTCCAAATTGCTTCTAATTTTTTATTAATATTTTTAATCACCTATTTGCACAACCTTAATCTAATTCCCTTGCTACATTTAGCATACCTTTTTGGTCAACCTTCACAATTTCCACATTTAGCCTAGACCCTCTTCCCCATGTGAATTAAAAATTCACATTTATCCCTCCAAGACTCTCCTTTTCCCCATGCAAGTTGTTAGGAGTTCTAGAACTCCTCACTTGTCACATCACTCACATGAGGACAAGTACTTACCTTTTTGAGAACCTTGTTTGATCCCCAAGGTACTCCCAATCATGTGAATTTAAAATTCACATTTAGTTTCCCAACCACGTCTCTCTTCCCCATGGAGATTTTTGAGGAATACTAAAATTCCTCATATGTCACTTTCCTCCCATATGGGAACAAGAAATTCCTTTTCAAGGAAATCTTCTCTCAATCCCAAGGTACTTGCAAATACCTCTACCTCACATGTCCTTTTTCAACCTCATTTGTCCTTGTCTTTTTGTTTTCACGTTTGCTGTTGTTTGATATCTTGGAGGTTCAGGTTACACAGAGGCAGACCTGCCCTAGGATAGGCAAAATCGCCCTAAGACAAGTGACCCTGACCTAAACAGAGGTGACCCTGCCTTGTAGAGTTGCCCATCTGAGAGACAACAACAAAATTTACTCCTTGTTTTCTGCACATAGGCAATCTTGCCCTAAATAGGGGTGAACCTGTCCTGAATAGGGGCAAACTTTTCCTAACAGGGGTGAACCTGACCCAAAAAAAGATGTTTGTGAGGTGAAACAGTGGTTTAAAAGTCATTTCCAATTTTTTTTTTCTATTTTTTTGGTTGATACTGACCCCCTAACTCATTCTGTTGGTGATTGTGCTAGATTTTACTAACATTTGTGTAGCTTGTTTCATGCTTGTTGAAGATCGAAGGATAAAAATTCTAACATATTTGCTGGAGGATGAACGAGTCCAGTTATTAGTTAGATAGTTTGTCTTTCATTTTTCATGCTACTTAGGCACATAGTTTTAAGTAGGGGAAGTCAAATATATTATGTGTTGTGTTTGTAAAGTAAGCTATTGATGTACCCAATCCCCTTGTGCCATTTGGTGATTCTAGGTGAAAAGAAATGATAGCTTACTTTATCCTTTGTGTTTCCCAAGGGGCACTACATTGTTCAAGCTTTCCCCTTGCACTTCGTGTGAGCTTGGGGAGTAGCCAAAAATGGTTAGTGTTCTCTATTTCATGGGACTTGCTTAGGGATTTCATCACCCCAAGGGACAATCCCAACCACACATACTAAAAGGGTATACAAAGGGGGGAGAGCCAAAGCTATACCCTAATCTAGTCATGTCGTGTCTGGTGGACATTGAAGCTAGGGTGATACCTAGATAGACGTGAAGAGTTGGTTTGAGCCTTCAATACCTCGCTGGGGTTCCTGAATCATGCCTGTGACAGACTGGTCTTCACGGTTGTGCCTCACGTACCAAGTGTATATCAAGGACCCCTAATTTCCTTGTTCAACCTAGTTAGAGGACTGTGTTGGCCATACCCTTCATACTAATCTTAGGATTGTGCTATTTAAATTGCCTTTTTTATGTGAAACCAATGAATTTTTGTTTAGTAAAGTCAACCTTACCTTTTTCTTGCTATTTGTTGTGTTTTTGGTCCTTTTCCATAGCCATTTTTCACCTGAGTCAAGTTTAGGTTTGTTGACAAAGGAGACCCTACCTTGAAGGGTGACCCTGCCCTGAACAGGGGCGACCTTGCCTTCTGTCTCAACCATTCCTCAACCTGTTTATGTCAGAATTGTCTATCTTTTATTGAAACAAGTGACCTTGCCCTCAATAGGGGTGACCTTGACCTCAAGTTGGGCAAACCTGTCCTAAATCGGCTGACCTTGCCCCAAGTTGGGTAATTTTGCACTCTTAACAACTAGTTTTTCCTTCTGTTTAGTCATTCTGAACATCTGTTTCCCCATTTTGGGCACGTGTTTTCCTATTTTGAACATTCATTTCCTTGTTCCGAATGCCTATTTTCCTATTCTGAACATTCATTTCCTCATTCTGAGTACTCATTTTCCCATTCTGAACATTCATTTCCTTGTTCCAAGTACCCACTTGTCCATTCCGAACATCCGTTTCCTCATTCTGAGTACCCGTTTTCCCATTCTGAGTACCCATTTACCTGTTCCAACCATTTGTTTCCCCATTCTAACCATCCATTTACTCATTTTGAGTACCTGTTTCCCCATTTCGAACATCTATTTTCCTATTCTGATAGTCAATTCACTCATTTCGATAGTCTGTTTGACCTCTTTTTTGATTCAGACAAGTTTGAAAGTTGAGATAAGTGACCTTGACCAGTAGATAAGTGACCTTGTCCTCCAATTGGGTGAACTTGGCCTCCAGATAGGCGACCTTGACCTCCAGTTGGGCAACCTTGACCTCTAGTTGAGTGACCCTAACCTCTAGTTGGGCAACCCTGACCTCCAATTGGGTGACCCTGACCTTTAGATAGGTGACCCTGACCTTCAGTTGAGTGACCTTGACCTCCAGTTGGGCGAACTTGACCTCTAGATACATGTTGGCGTAACAACTAGCACCTCTAGAGTAAGAGTTGGTATGGACAACTATGCACACTACGCAATGAGTGGTCTTCAAATTAGGAGGGGAAGTTCCCTCATTGTGCTTGACAAAAGTACTTGCAAATGGAAATAAACTAAACTAAATCCTGTCTTTTGTTTCAGCTGTAGAGGTACAAGGCTTTCTCAAAAACTATACGTTGTAGCTGAGTATTTTCTGGTTTTGTAGACTACTAACTACAACTAAACTTAATTACTTAAATTCTATCTAGTTTCCTCAAGAAAATAGAGCATGAGGAAATGAAGCAAGGTTTGACTATCAGATGATAAATGAGTGTAGATTCTCAACTTGAAGGCAAGGTGGCACATCTATCAGCTCAATCTAAACACGCTTATTGGTAACAACAACACACGATAAATTGTATATGGATTCTCAACTTGAAGGCAAGGTGGTGTGACTATTAGCTCAATCTGAATAAGTTTATTGTTCACAACAACACACGATAAACAAGTGCAGATTCTCTACTTGAAGGCAAGGTGGGCACAACTATCATCTTAATTTGAACAAGTTTATTGAACACAAAACATATTTATCTAAACTATGAAAAGAATTCACCATTATGATTGCATGAAACCCTATGTGGAATAACAATTAATCATAATAGTAAAGATGCATGAACAAATACCAAAAGAGCAATATTGAGGGCAAGGTAGGCACAACATATATTTCTCTCTCAAACAAAAGTTATTTACAAATGAGAAAAAGCTCTTATTTATATACATCAAGGTGTAGGGAACCCTAAAATCACCTTGAGTCAACTACAGTCTTGCAATGCATGCAAGTTTTATTGCTAAGCCCTAATTAAGCAAACTATATAGTTAACTGGAAAACTACCATCAGTTAACCGAAACATCTAATCTAAAAATGGACAATTGTGCAAGCATGCACGTCCTTATTGAAAGCGAGTTAACTGGAAGACTGCTATCAATTAACGAAAACCCTAAATGAAACTCCAAGTGTGAAAAGCTAATCTCAGAATAGATATGCATGAGATGAGACGACGAGTTAACTTGAGAAGGTAACGCCAAGTTTAACTCCTATGTGTAATGTCTATCCTGAGAGGTGGGAACTGAAGTTTACTGTCCGTGATCTTGAGCAACCAATCCCTCAATGAGATTGTTAACCGCATCACTATCTGGAGCTATGAGACTCTGTCAAACAATGCTATGTCGATGCAACATATCCTCACTAGTTGTGATCTGGGACTGAAGTTCGCCCCTACTCCTTGTTGCCTCATCGAACAATGCTGACATGACTGTAAGCTGAGTAATCTTACAGCCAACTGTCTCCCCATTGAAAATGGTGTGAATGAGTGCCTGAAGCTCTGACTGCACATTGGTAAGCTCAACATAGGCACCACCCTCGATCTGATAATGGCATGAAAAGCGAGAAACTAAGGTTCTCACAGACCAGAGTGCACTAGTAACGTGCTCTCTACTCTCAGCCAACTCTGACACCAAAGTGTCCTGTATCTTTACCTTGAAAACCAATTGTGTTTTCCAAGAGTAGATAGCTTCCCTATCCTCTACATCTGTGACTGCATCATATGCCACACTCAGGTGAGCAATCATAATCTCATCCCGGGGTTTATTAATCGCCATATCTCGCTCCTCATCTTGAAGACAAATACGGAGCTCTTGTGCATTGTACTGCAATTGATATAACTCTGTGAGCATAGCACGACCTCTAGCAACGAACTCCTCCTCCCACTCATCCAAACGCTTGCCATATGCAACTAAGTGATTAAGTTGACTTTGCTCTTCTGGAGGTGCAAGCATTGATGGGAGTGTGGCGATGACATCTGGTCTATGTACAAGGCTAGAAATATACTGAAGAAGCTATCGGATTTCAGCCTTGAGGGCTGCCTTATCCTCTCTGTCCTTCAGTATTCTATCCCTGGCATTGTTTGTAGCAACCTGCAATAGATCAACCTGAGTCTGGCGTGTGCTATGACCAAGGTTAACTGTGATAGCCTTGAAGTCCTGAGATTCCAACTCAGCCAAGCTCTTCCCCTGTGTAGGTACAGCAATCTCGACGACGATCTCCATGTCAGTATTCCTCTCCATGTGGACCATATTCTTGACCCTCTTGTCTGGCGCATCCTGATAAACCTCATCAAAATTGGAATGATTAATAACATAGGATGGCTGCCTCCTCTTCCTTCCAAGCTGAGCTTTGATCCAAGATTGATCTCGGCTAATGCTACTAGAAGGGTCTGTACTAGCAACAGGAGGTTGTGATGAAAGTGAATGTGTAGAAGACCCACTGCGAGGTGGAGAGTCTAAATCCAAATCAATGTGAATTGGGACTAGTGACTACTCTGGAACTGATGTAGGAACTTGAGGCTGATCCTCAGGCACTGGCGGACTCTGAACCATCCTTTGAACTGGCTCTGTGACCAGCTGTCTGTCAAGCTCCGTGTGTGTATTAATAGCAAGCGCCTTGCCCTTTGAATTGTTTGGTGCTTGACCTTTCTTAGGAGGGTTACTCCTTTTCTTCTGTTTGGGTTTCGACGAGGAAGGTAGCAAAGGATTCACCACTACTGGTGGCTCTGCTCTGGGTACACTTACCCTCCTGGCGTTCTTGTTGTCGAGGTAAAGTATACTATTCTGAATAACTCTACTTGACCTCTCCTTGACCGTTGCGTATTCCTTGGCGTACCAATCAACTGCTGGAAATGGTTGTGTATCAACCTGCTCTATGAGAAACTGAGGAAGAACCTCTCCCTCATCATCTGATAAACCTCCCACATCTTCTGACAAGAAAACAAAAATCTGTGAGAGAGAGAAGCGACCGTAACTACGTCTGTGAACCTCAAAGTCATCTGCGCAATTTGCCCAGTAATCCTCCATAGAAGGCTCATGATATGTACCTCCAGCAAAGCGAGTTGTGTAATGACCTGAAAGATCATAGGCACGTGCTTCAACAAGATACTGAAGATGATATTTCTCAAGCTCTTGCCCTGTAACTTTGGCATCAATTGCCATCTTGCACCAATACATTCCAAACTGAAAAGGAAAGTTGATAGATGGTCTGTGCCTACGACGTAGAAGACGATAAACATCATGCATCTGTCTTAGGAACTCTTGAAAAATTGTCTTATCTGAAGGATAACGTGGAAGCATAGCTAGATTTCTTGTGAATCCATATACTCGGATGTAGGTGTATGTCAGGAACTGAATAAACCAATCTTCCCATCCATCCATCGCTGCCCTAGCAATTGCTGAGATACAAACGTGCAACTCCCGGTCTAAGTTTCTCACTGTATAAGTCAGGAAAGCCTCATGAACATGCTTGAAATGACATTCAGCCTTAGTGAACTCAAGCTGATCATAATACTAATAGACTTTCTGAACATTGAGAATGCCCATGGTGTTTAATCCTCGGAACTGACCCTGAAAAGTGATCAAGTACACGAGATATGAACACATGTGAAACTCATGAGCAACTAAGAAACCAGTGATCTACTTGTGGAGAATATCGCTGATGAAGGATGCCCAGTCATAATGCTCCTGCCCGGAAATGATGTGACCAATAATGTAATACATCCAAGGCTGGAAAACATTCGCATGTGCTTGACCTGAGACACGATTCAGGAGTGTGATTAGAATTGCGTACTCATCCTTGTATTCACCACGACCCACATTGTTTGGCAATCTTTTCTTTGCTTGTTTTAACCATCTTTCTGCTATCTTCTTCTGACACTTGTCCACATCAGCATCAAATGCCTGCTCACACTGCTCCATGGAAATAACCAAACTGTTCGGGTGTTGAGGAATGCCAAAACTCCTTTCAATGTCCAAAGGTTTGAGACTGCAAATGACTCGTCCGTCAACTGACACTATCTCACGAGTAGTGGAATTGTAATGCTTAATACAAGACATCACGAATTCAACACAATGAATGGAGATAGGTATGGAAGCGGTCTCTAATAAGCCAGATTGCTCAATATTTTGAATAATCGAACTTCTGATCTTGACTGGATCTAGAACTGCTTCTGGCAACACTTTGTGAAGATCTGTCTCAACCAACCTGAGGAAGTCATGAGTAAGGACTATTTTGGTCCTGTATTCGAGCTAAGTGAACTACATTCTAGAAAACTCACCTGTTGACTGTGAACTTGACTATATTCTGACAAGATTCGTGGAGAGCTAAAAATAGCCTGTGAGAGTTAAAAATAGCCTTTCGAAGAGTTATTTTCAGCAAAAAATCTGAGATATGGGTTTTGTCCAGCAAAGGATTCTAAGACAACCCAGAACGTCAGATATGCAAAAATATGACTTCTACTCGATAATGCAGAGACTTTTCACTTGAGAAAATTAGTAACTCAAGAATGAAGGTTCTAAAGTTACAAATTCATGAAAAATCAAACGCACAATTTTAACTCGAGGAAATTATATAGAAAGGATCCAAATGTTTGAACTTGTCGAATTTTCCAATTTCAAAAACATGCGAATTGGAATATGAGAGAAATTTGAGATTCAAGGAGGAAAAGGACGTTTTTATGATGTTCTTCTTCAATGAAAATCGCCCTTGAATTCTTCAAATTGCTGATAATTATGAACTTTTAACCTGCAAAAAGATAAGTTAGATAAAATCACCTTTGGAAATTGATGAGGAATTCGCCTTTGCTTGAAAACCACAAATTTATCTTGAATTTGTGCCTTTGTTATTGAGGAAATTTGAATTTTCCTTTGAAGAAAATACGAATTTCTATGAAGTTTGAGAATTCGCCTTTGCCAACTAAAGAATTTGCGAATTTGCCTAAGGAATACGCCTTTGATCTTGAGAATTGAATTAACTTTGAAAAATACTCTCTTAAGATATGAAATTTCTCTTAAGAAATATGAATTTCCCTTGAAGCTTTATGAATAATAAATGAAGATGGCACCATGCTTAAATAAGATGAAATTCACACCAACTTTGATTGCAAGATCTTGAAACCCTGATTGAAATAGAAGCCTTTCAATTGGACCCTTCTCAGTTGAACTGTCACTGACTCAGAGTTTGAAATTTAAATAATAATAAAATATTCATCATCATGCAAAGGTGCCAAAAATAGAAAATTGCCACTTAATGCAAAATAAATATTAAATATTTTAAACTTCAATTGACAATTCGAATGAAGCTTCAGGATTCACCGTTAGACTTCACTGATTCCAAAAAGTCATCTTTTGAGCTTATAGGCATCCATTTGCTGAAGTTATTCCACTTTTTATTAACTTCCTATTTTATAGCTGATGACAAAGTCACGACTGGCCATCTTTGACACTGAATTCTGAGTGACCGAAAGATGCTGAGACTGAACTGGAGAATTCATCGAAAAGCCTACTAAACAAGGAAGAAATGTCTGTTGGGAGACACTACTGCAAAATCCATCATTTAACACCCTAAAAAATTAGGTGCCCCTGATTAAATTCATTTATGGGTTCCAGACTTAGCCATTTCTCAAACTACCATTTGACACTTCAAATGGCTACTGATGGTGAATGGTGAACCCTGCTGACAGGAAACCAAGCTCACTACATGCCTAGAGACATTCTGCATCCAACATATATACACATGACATCTGAAAAGTACATTAAGGGCCTCAAAAGTAAAAGCGCCCCTGGCCTTCAGTTGCACTGGCAACATTTTGATGAAAGTTGAACTGTCAACCAAGTACCCTACTTCAACGTCTAATACCAAGAGCTGAGATAACCTGATTCGAGCCACGTTTGTTTTAACAAATACCCAGAAGGATTGACAAGAGAAGTCTCTAGAGGCAACGAAGCAAGAAAACTGCTTCTAAGACCTCAAATAGAAGAGCCCCCATCTCAAGATGAAATAAACGACCAACACAGCCATTTTGCAAGTTATCTTCACTTTTCAACACTTCACCAAAGACCTCGCATGTACGAGCGACTACTAAATCCTAGAAGCTGATGGATGGGCTCGTTGGATAGATAAAATAATTACACTCGAAAGCCATGAAGACTTCGAAAGAAAATGACCTCATCTGACAAGCCTAAAAACTAGGTGCCTCTAGACTGTAGAAATACATTGAAAACCTTATGTTGGTCCGCCAGTGAAATTATGTGCTTGGTAGAAACTTTGCCACAATCACCCAGAATGTCGGATCGACAGGCAACTTGGTGCGTTGTAGAGCTGGACTAGCATAGTACTGATGTTAGGAAGACCTCATCTATAAATTAGACCATCTCAAGGGTCATTTTAACCAGCGCCCTTGAGCTATACTTGTGCTGGAAATGCAATGAGGAAGCTGAAAGACATGAAAACCCCATTATAAGCTCATCTTTAGATGTCGGCTGCCGGAGCTCTAGGACTCAGATGACTGCGTTTGATAGTTCATTAGACGAGCAGACTAGATGTGAAGAAATTGACTGCTTCAATCATCAGAAAAACCAAAATCCAAGCCTCCATCTAGAAAGGCGCCCTCAAGCTATAGGCGCGCTTTTGCTGGAAAAGAACAATTTTCTCATATCTGGAACTTTGGAAATTTCATCTTCTGTCGCCAGTTGCTAGAGTTACGGGTCTCAGAAACCTTCGCTGGATAGCTCGTCGGATAACCAGACCAATTCTTAAGAGATTGACTATATTTATGATTATTTTCAACAAGATCTCAACCTTCAAAAAGGTGGGCGCCCCTGGGCTACAGTTGCGCTTTTGCTTTTCCTTTGAGAAATCTTCATACTTTAACCTTTGAAAAATTCCATCTTGACCACTGAAATGACCATGTGCAACATGAAATGCTATCGTAGGACGCTCCTCCATCGTGAAATGCTCCATTCTGAGTCTCTACTTTAGGTCTTGATCAATAAAACTGACTTTGACTGACAAAATATTGACACAAACTCCATGCTTGATATTGCCCAAAACTGTATTTTACATTCATTTTAACAAGATCTAGACTCTTTAAACAAAATGCCTTGATGAAGCAAAATTTTTGGTTTTGGGTACAACAATACGCGACCTTAACCTTTAGTTGGGCGAACTTGACCTCTAGTTGGGAAACCTTTCCCCCTAGTTGGGCGGTCTTGCACCTTGGTTAGATGAGTCTGATCTTTATCCAACCATTTTGCATCTTTTGTTCACCTGCAATTCGCATCTACATTCTCTGAAGATCATTCGTTCATCATCCAAACCATATAGGTACATCATAAAACATCTCTAGGTTGCACACCCCTCATCATTTTCTCAATCCAAATCCTCTAAAATTTGCTTGAAGTTATTATCCAAATTGACCTAGGTATCTGAATCGATCATCATCCTACAACATCTGCTTAGGATCGTCATCCTCTTGAGTCAGTCATAATCATTTGGCCCAATCAATCCACTTCCATCTCAAGTTAGATTTTGTGTTGCAATCATCTATCTATCCTTAATCTGTTCAATCAACACCTTAAGTCACCTAGGGTGATTTCTGAACTTGATTTAGAATCCCTTCTATTATCTTATCTCATCCATTATCCAATCTTACCAATCATTTCATCAATGAAACTTATCCAATCTAATCTTTATCCAATTGTCCAATCTATCAATCTTATCCAAAATCATCCTTATCCAATCAATCAATCCCTTATCAAATCAAATCAATCCTTCAATCATCATCTCTGCATTGCATCTTAGAGTTTAACCGCATCTTAACTCACCTAGTAGGTTTTCACTTTCATGCTTATTCAGACTCGATCACAAGCCAAGAAATAAATGGCCAAACAACAAGCCCACAGTTCCCACCTGAATATCCCTTGAGATCCAAACAACACTACAAACATCCCACAAGATCCCAACAATGACAAAAATATCCTCCAAGATCCCAATAATGGTGCATCATCATAGTCCAATACCGACGTCCAAAACACCTCACCACCCGGAGACGAGAACATGGTCAATCAACCCGAAGTCACCGTTGACGAATACCTAAGCAATCCCACTGATTTTCAGATGACGAATCACCTCCTCAGTGAGTGTGGGGATAAGATTATCGTTACTCTGATTATGAAAGGAGAAAAACCACCACCCAATTTCAATATGTTACAGTATACCGACACCCAGTCCCTACCTGCATCACAAGATCTACAAACCTCACAAAATATTCGAGGAAATTCGTATGTTCCCAAAGGTCCACCTATAGAGAATTGGTATCATCCTGAGTTCAAAAATACTATGATGAACTAAGTCGCCAGTTATCCTCACCTCCCATCTGCAACATCTACAACACCACCTAATCCTAATGACCCTTATGCCTATGGCATGCCACAAAACATTTCGTCTGCTCCACCACTCCCACCTCAACATCCTGGTCAACCACCTGTCAACACTAGGGGCACCCCAATCCTTGCATTAATGCCACCTCCAGGATCTACACCTGCTAGAAATCTACCACCACCACATCAAGGTAATATCACTGTGTTTCAACAGCCTCCCATTAATCCTCATCAATCCACTGTGATAAAAGCGCCGCCACAACATACTGCTAACATTGTTGTTTCATCTCAACCACCTCATCAACAACCTCCACAACAAATCATCACAATCCCACAACAAAACGTTACCATTCCATAATAAAACATTTTGATTCCTTAGCAACACTACCATTCCTACGCAACCCCCACATTAAATGATGCAAACTACATCACAGCCGCCACAACCACCCCATGAAGCTTCTGTAGTGGTCCCACAATAACATCACATCCAATCTCTCCCACTTTATCAACAACCACCACAATAGCAACAACCACCCCAACATGTACACATCCCTATGCAAATGCAACACAATCCTCTCACACAATATCTCTACCATCCGTCTAGCACATACACTACTTATACTGCTACATCCAATCCTAATGCAAATATCCATGTGGCCTCTCAGAATCCACCACAGACTCAACCGCCACTTTACAATAATCCTCCACAATCACACATGAATCCATACCAATAGTCATCTAACCAACAACCACATTCGTATACTACACAACAACCCAACATTGCATACAATTATCAATTCAACCCATGCTACGCTCAACAACAACCTTCATACCAACAAGGTGCTTCATCCACATCCTACACAAAACAACAACCACCTTATCAAAAGGGCACTCAATCCATCTCCTACTATCAACAACTGCTGCATTACCAACAAGGGGCTTCCACATCATCGTACTATCATGTTGCTACACAATACCACCAGGATACTCCATCCACTTCATATTATCAATAGCAACAACCATACCAACAAGCAACATCAACCTCTCACCATCAAAATCCGTCATATCCACCTTACGTCAATCCACAATCTGCTTATGCCAATCAATACCAAAAAACACCTCCATACACACTGCAACCTGCTTATGATCTAGCTGCTTCAACAACATCCTCATAATATTAGCAATATCCTTAATACAATCAGCCTAGTTCATCCAATCTGACTATTGCAACACCTATCAATAAAGATCTGGAAGAAGTCAAAGTTGCATTAAAAGACTTACAAGTACGGACCAACAAACAATTGTTCAAGTTTGAAGATATTTGTCTTTACCCATTTGATCCTTCAATCTCATTGGTTCCTTTCCTGAAGCATTTCGAAATGCCAAAATTCAATAAGTATAAAGGAACCAAAGATCCCAAAGCTCACCTTTAAGAGTTTTATTTCCACTGTCAAGAATTCATGCATAATGACAATTACCTCATGAGATTGTTTCCTAGGAGTTTACAAGGAATAGCCCTTGACTGGTTTATGGGTCTTGAAAAGGGGTCTATCAAGTCCTTTACCCAACTTTCAGAAGAATTTGTCTCCCACTTCTCCTTTAATTTGGAGAAGGATATCGACACGTTAGATCTCCTAAAGGAAAAGCAGCATGAGGGAGAAACCTTTGCGAGCTATCTTCAAAGATGGCGAGCCCTATCTAGTCACATGAAATCCCCACTAAGGGAAAAGGATATAGTCAGCTTGTTCATTGAAAACTCTCATCTGGATATGGCTCACAACTTCAGACTCCACTATGTCACAACCTTCGCAGCAATAGTGGAGAAAGGTCCTATTCTTGAGAGGGCCCTTATCACCAAAGGGATAGTAAAAATCTTTAACTCTGATAAGGAGAAGTCGTATGGGGATAAGCCTCATTATTGAAACAAAAACAAAAACGCTGTCAATGATGGTGTCACTAACACCAAACACATCCAAGTGGATAATGCTTCGTAGAAGCCACAATATCCCCATCCTCAATAGTCAAATCCTCATGCTATATTAGTGCCATAGGGGGCAGCTCGTCCTAACCAACAATCCAATTAGAATAACCAAGGGAATGGAAAACATCAATTCACTCAACTAGGGGAACCCCTAAGTTCCATGTTTAATAGGCTTCTTCAAGCCAATTAACCGATTACATATTGTGTGACCAAGCCACCCGATGAATCCAAGCCTAAACCAACCTGGTTCAAGGAAAATGAATATTGTGAGTTCCACAAGATTAAAGGGCATACATTGAATAAGTGTCAAAGTATGAAAACATACATCTAGGATCTCATAGATCGGGGTGACATACATGTGGATGCCAACATGACACCTTCATCCAATGCTCAATTGCAAATATATCAAAATGATTTCCCTAAGCATAACCAAGGTCATAGCACATCAAACACCAACCCAGGGCCTAGTAACAACAATAATCAGGATAGCACCACAAACAACATTAGTTATAAGAATGTGCCGTTCAATTATCAGGGTATCATCATGCACATTGAACAAGTAGAACCACGTGTATCTATGATACGCGTAAAAGACAAGGATCCACAATGTGTTGTTACCACTCGTTGAACCCGCATCACAGTCCCTGGAGCCTTTGCACCCACCCAGCCACAACCTGTGAGTTCTCAATACAACATTCTTGACCATCTGGGAAAGACTTCGACATAGATATCCATTCTGGGTTTGCTTAAGTCTTCTCCCGCACACCAAGAAATCCTAACTAAGGCCTTGCGGGACACCCAAGTTCCTAATGACATAGACCCTATGAAATTTTAAGCATTGGTAGGGAACCTCTCTGCCACCTATCAACTCAGTTTTAGCCAAAACAACATGCCCTACATTGACTCTAATAATACTTGTCCCCTCCATCTAGAGGTCCTTGTAAATCAACATAAAATAAAGAGGGTCTTGGTAGATAATGGTTCTGCCTTGAACCTTTGTACATTGAAATTCATAAAACAAGTGGGATACACCCATGCTGATTTAAATAATCAAGTTATCACAATCAAGGCATATAATAATGTAGAGTGTGATTCTGAAGGAACAATATGTCTTTCGATCCAGGTTGGTCCAGTTGTGCAATACACTACATGTCACATCCTTGATCTAGAATTCCCCTATAACCTCCTCCTCGACCATCCATGGATTCATGCCATGCAAGCCATTCCATCCACATACCATCAATGTCTAAAATTCCCATTCAATGGGGTAGAAGTTACCATACATGTGGACCCTCAACCATTTGAATATTGTCGTGCATTAGAAGCTTCTTTTCCTCATTACCACTATTGTCCTAGAGTGGAAATGAGACCACCGTAGACATCATCATCCAACTCATCTACCACCACATTAGCCACCACTTCATCCACTCCATCACTCACATCTGATTCCACCCTTACTAAAGTCGAGATCATTGATAAGGGATGTGGTGAATACGAGATGCATACAACTTTGAACGTGGCAACTATACGACCCTCACCACACTCATATGGCCAACCTTCATAGTCTACACCGAAACCAGAAGGCAATACTATCACTTTGAGCTCTAAGAACGTGGGAACCAATACTTACCACTCTCTTGGGTTAAGAAAAGATGTGCCAGAAGATGACATAATTCGATGGTTCTACCATGAGGAACCTGATCCCTTCCCTCCTTTGAAAGAATATTTCTAGGAGAACTATCCTTAGCCCTCTAAGTTTGCAGAGAAGTAAAATTATCAGGGGGGAGGCCTTGGTGCCGAAGAGCAAGGAAGGAAGCACCATATTGAGGCTACAATAAGACCAAGATACTCAGGCTTGGGTCATGACACAAAACAAAAGAGACCTATAACATCATCTAGTGCCTTTAACAACATCAGTGAGAGAAAAAGTCTCCTTGAAGACATACCAGAGGAGGAATCCATCATACACACATACTATGATGTAGATCACACTAACCTCTGTTCCATGTTTGACTTCTTATACATCTGCACCATTAGCCTATCCCTTAAATATCCTAAACTCATAGACTGGGACCTACATGGTAGTGCACCTATCGACACCTTTCCCTCAGTAGACTAGTATGTACATCTTATGGGATTGGGGGAAGATGAACACCCTAACTGCAAAAGTAAAAAGAAGCAAAATAAAAAAAGGTCACCTAGTGAAAACCTCCTTGAGGCACTTCTTTACCTAGAAAAAGTAAAAATAAAGGATGTATCTGATAGCGAAAACCTCGATGAGGTGCTAGAAGATAGGGATGTTCATCTTCCCCTTGTAGGAACTCAGTTCTCTGAACGATCATCCATCTTGATAGAAGAAACACAGGAAATAAATTTGGGAACTGAAGAGGATCCCAAAATTACATATGTATCTAAAGCATTGTCAGAAGAAGAATATTCTACCATCACTAAGCTTCTCAAAGAAGGCATCATCAATTTTGCATGGAAATATTCAGACATGCAAGGCGTTGATCCCTCTTTAGTGGTACATCACCTGGATGTACATCCTGATGCCAAACCTGTCAAGCAAAAGCTATGAAAAATGCACCCCCAAGTGGCTCTACTGGTTAAGAAAGAATTGGAGAAGCTATTGGATGCTGGATTCTTAAGACCCATTGACTATTTAGAATGGATCTCAAACGTAGTGCCTATAGCCAAACCAAATGATGCTATCAGAGTATGTACAGACTTTCGTGACCTCAACAAGGATTGTCCCAAAAAATATTTTCCTTTGCTAAACATTGATATGTTGGTTGATCTCATTGCAGGGCATGAGATGCTTTCCCTCATGGATGACTTCTCCAGATACAATTAGATTAGAATTGCACCTGAAGACCAGTATAAAACAACTTTCACCACACCATGGGGCACCTTTTGTTATAATGTTATGCCCTTTGGCCTTAAAAACACATGAGAAACCTATCAGTGAGCTATTACCATTATCTTCCACGACCTCATCCACATCATAATGGAAGATTATGTTGATGATCTACTAGGAAAATCAAGAACAAGGGAGGAACATCTTGTGGTACTCAAGAAGATATTTGAGCATCTAGAGTAGTATAAGCTAAGGCTAAATCCTAAGAAATTTGTCTTTGGGGTCACATCAGACAAACTACCGGGTTTCATTGTCTCTCAAAGAGGTATAGAAGTAGATCCATTGAAAGTCAAGGCAATTATGGATATTCCTCCACCACGTAACCTCAAACAATTAAGAAGCCTACAAGGTAAGTTACAATGAATTTGGTGATTCATTGCTCAATTAGTGGACAAGTGTCAGTCATTCACTCATCTCTTGAAGGACAACACTTTTAAGTGGAATCAATAGTGTCAACTAAGCTTTGATAAAATCAAGGAGTATTTGGCTCACCCACCAATCCTTATGGCACCAATTCTTGGTAAACCACTCCTTTTGTATATTTCTGCTACTTCAGTGGCACTAGGGGCATTGCTGGCACAACACAATGAGTCATCAAAGGAAAGAGCAATCTATTACATCAGCCAAACCCTAGTTGGTTATGAGCTTAATTATTCCCCAATGGAAAAAGCTTACCTAGCCTTGGTTTTTAGTTGCAAAAACTCTGACATTACATGCTCAGTCATCCAGTAAAGCTCATCTCCAAGGTCGATCCACTCAAATACTTGTTATCCAGGACAATTCTAATTGGTCGCATGGCTAAGTGGGTCATGCTCCTGAGTGAATTTGATATAGAATATGTGAATTAGAAAGCTATTAAAGGACAATAGCTGATCAACTGGCAGATGCTCCCCTAGTAGATGCCTACCCCCTAGAAAAAAATTTCCTAATGAAGGAGTATTCACTGTAGTAGAAGCAGCCACATGGACATTGTACTTTGATGGGTTGTACACACAATTTATTAGGGGCATGAATCTTGCTCATCACTCCCCAAGGAGATTATATACTAAAGTCATTTAGATTGGCATTTTTGTGCACAAATAACATAGCTAAATATGAAGCTCTTCTTACTCACCTCAGAATTGTAATCCAATGGCATATCACCCACCTAAGAGTCTTTGGTGATTTTAAATTAATCATTAAATAGGTCAACGATGAGTTTCTCACAAAAGATGATAAGTTACTGCCCTATAAATGCATGCTAGACAACTTCATGAAGTATTTCACTTCCATCCAGTTTGATTAGATTCCAAGAGTCCAAAACAAAGCAATGGATGCCATGGCTACCATTGGTTCCTTAATTGACATGCCCAAAGACAAAACATAGTGTGATTTCCTTGTTGAACAGCTCTTAATGCTGACCTATGATATCCCAGAAAGTGAGATGGTGTGTGAAATTGTAGGTCCCACGTCCCCTAGGTACCATGATATCTACACCTACCTTCACAACAATATCCTACCTCCCGATCTCACACACAATCAAAGAAAATATTTCATCCAACGAACATCCCATTACATAATCGTAGGTGATGCACTTTATCGACGTGGGTATGATAGAACCCTCCTCTGGTGTCTGAATGAGACTGAAGCCCATACTACGTTAATGGAAGTACATAGTGGTGTATGTGGGGCCCACTCAAATGGCATGGCCTTGGCTAAAATAATTCTCTGAATTGGATATTACTAGACTACATTAGAACATGATTCTTGTGAGTTTGTCAAGTAGTGCTTACCCTGTCAACATCACGTCGATCTAATACATGTTCCAGCATAGGATCTATAGCCTCTTGTAGCACCATCATCCTTCTTTCAGTGGGGTTTTGACCTAATCTACAAGATATATCCCCCATCCTCCAATGGCCATACCTTCATCATTACCGCAACTGAGTACTTTACCAAGTGGGTGGAAGCAATGCCACTCTCACAAATCACAGGTACTCAAATTTTTGAGTTTATCCTCTTCTATATTCTCTACAGATATGGAATACCATCCACCACCATTTCTGATAATGGAAATCCTTTCAAGAACCAAGCTATGAAACACCTTTGTGACACCTTCCATATCCAACATTGTTGGTCTACGCCTTATTACACCTAGGGTAATGGTCAGGCGGAAGCCACCAACAAAACCATCATCAAAATCCTCAAAAAGGTGGTCAACACTACTGGTCGAGATTGGCACCTTCACATCCATCTTGCCCTTTGGGCATATCGAACTTCCATCTATACCCCTACCGACACCACTCCGTATTCTCTCATATATGGTGTCAAGGCTATCCTGCTGATTTAAGTAGAAATCCCATCACTGAGAATCTCCTTGAAGAATCATATCAATCATGAAGACGCTCGAGTTGCAAGACTCAGCCAGCTGGAACTCCTAGATGAAAGATGGGTATGACCACCTTCAAGCCTATTAGAATCGTCTGAAAAGAAGTTACAACAAGAAGGTCTGTCCTTGCTAGTTCAACATTGGTGATTTAGTCCTCAAGGAGAATCAACGCACATAGTAGGACTGAGATAAGAAAGGAAAATTTGAAGCAAATTGGCTAGGTCCTTATGTCATAATAGCCAAGTATGGATCAAGGGCCTACAGACTCGATACACCTAAAGGAGAGCCCCTAGAGGAGCCCATTAATATCATGCACTTGAAAAGGTTCTACACTTAAATCAGCTAGGGTATCCTATCTTGTAAAAATAAAAAATAATACAAAAAAAGTAAAAAATGATCAAAAATACAAAAAAATAAAAAAATCAGAAAAATCCAAAAATAGTAAAGAGAAATAATTCATCCTATGGTGAAAACCACCCTTGCTGGCACCTTGGACAAGTACGTTTGGTGAAAACCTGGTCACATACGCCATTCGTAAAGGGATTAATCATTATCTACCTTGTGTCCTAGTTACTTTATACTTCCATCCATTTTGATCTCATATCTTATCATCCCATCGATCCTATCCTCCCATCCGCATGCATCATCCGATCGCTTGGCATATTTTGGTTGAGTATTGGATGATCTTCATTTTCTATCCATGATCCTGAGCTTTTATCCTAATCAGAGCTTATGTCATCAGTCTTGTCATCTTGTCAGTCCTTTATGTCCATCCAGGATCCTTCATCGTGTTGGTCTTCATTTAGATCCCATCATGTCATGTCGGTCTTTTTCAAACTACGTTGCCCCTGTGCTTTCACGTAGGAAAGGATGATCATTTGATCCACCTTGGAGGCATTTTTTCCATCCTATTTTGTTCGTCCATCGTGGTCTCCATTGTCCACTTTATGCTCTTATCCTTAGTCCGTCTTTTGTCCTTTTTCGAACTATGTTGCCCCTGTGCTTGCACGTAGGAAAGGTCGATCATTTGATCCATCCCCGGGGCTTTTCTTTGCTTTTGTTTGACATCATTTTCCATTGCTTGTCTCCATTTGTCCTCTTTCGCTTTTATCCATTGTCTTTTCTTGAACTACGAGGGCTTTGCGCTTTCACGTAGGCAAGGCTAATATTTATCGGCCCCTGAGCTTCTAGGTAGTTAGGGTGTGCCAGTATTGTGTCTTGTGTCTCATGTCATGTTTTCAAGTAAGTCCTTATCTCACTAGTTCTTAACAAATGGGATCCACTTGTATTATGGGATTCAATTATTTTTGGAATCTCATGCGTCAGTATCAATCTTTTAGTTTAGTATCCATCTTTGGTCTCAACAAGATGCATCCTTCCCAATAGACCTCATCAACCCCATCCATCCTCTTAATCCTATGGAAAAGGATGTTTTGAAATTGATTGCAATCTTTTGATACTTTTGGCTTTTGTTTATCATTTGAGCTCCCTATCACCACTTGTCAAGATCACCATAATCTATCATATTATGGTGTGTTTTGATCGGTTAACATAGGGACATATCTTGATCTTTTTGCTTTGTTGTTGTCTTTTGGGTTGTCCCACATAGTATCCACCAAGATCCCTGAGGTCTTGTGTTACACTGGGATGATCCCTTTGTGCTTGTGGTTATCCCAATGCATAGCTTGACCAAAGTCTTCGTGACTTTGGGGTGTTAGGATAACCTTCTTGTTTGCTATGTTTGTTTTATGTATTGGATGCTAATTTTTCCTCGGTTTACATACCTCGGCACCTAGTGTCTTATGCTATAGCAAAAATCAGTGCTCCAAAAATGGAAAATTACATTAGGATTGCATTTCATGATCACTTCCATTGCATTGCATTCATACTCGACCTATAACCTATGATTTTGGTTGTGCAAACATTCACCTCCCATCTCTCATTCTTCTCAAGATACCAATGGTTATTGATAGGTGCAGTTTCACACCCATCTTCCCTTAATTTTTTAATTATTACAGGGAAAGTACTTTCCATTGGACCAATGATACGCCTATCATCTACCCTCATTTCTATGCAAGTCCTTCTTGACACTCATGTTCATGATGCATTTCATGTTAGGCCGTATCACTCACATATCATACACCTTTATTTTGTATAAGCTAAAGCAAGCATGATCGCAAATCAAATCTGTTTACCATCCACATTACATTTCATTATCTCTTAGTGTTTGTAAGGAATTTAATTGCATCTCATGTCACATTATAGGTTCATTGCATTCCATCTCCTGTACATTACCATCTCATATTTCTTTTAAGTTGTTTAGATTAATCATATTTGGTTATTCTAAGAATCTTAAATTCATTTAAGTATCCCTTCATTTCCACATTAATCCATACCATTAGCACATTGCATACATTTCCACCTTCATCACAAGTTGTTACAATTGTATCCATAGCATATAAAGTCATAAATCATCCATCACATCCTGCATCATACACATTATTCGTCATACATATCATACATCTCATCCATATAAACATCGACATACATCATCATAAGCATATACATATATCACATCATCATGATCATCTATCATAAAAGCATAAACACATACATATACATAAATAGCATCATCCATCATATGAACATCACATAGTGTCAATAAGGGCTATCACATAATCATATAAAAATCAAAATACGAATGTCCATAACATAGTCCATCATATAATCAAAATACATATCCATCATGTATATCATCAAATAAAGTCCAAATAGAAGGCTCTAGATCAACTTCGATCTTTTCTGCTTTGTACTGTACATCAATCATGCACCTGTCAAAAACTGGTATTTTTTCACCTGTCCTCTCCCCTCTCTACTGTGAGCTGCCCACATTTGATCTCTGGGGTGAGTCTGGCACTCCCCCTCTGCGTGGAGGAGTCTCTCTCTAGCTACTATATCTGTGGGTACGTGTCCCCCTTGATTGGGATGGGGCTGGCATTTGTGGCCTCGCTCGCATGTAGGGAGGTATCTGCTGCTCCTTTAGCATTGATGTATGGTAGGTTGCCATATAGTAGCTAGCCTCTCACATGTACTCATCCCACTCTACCGCCTGATATCAGACTGCATCCCACTCCCCCCTGTATCTGTCCTAGGATCCACATATGGATCTTTGCTCCTGCGCCCATGCATCCTATGCCAACTTCAACTGATTTATCTCTACTCCCATCCATGAAACATTCTCTGTGGCCCTGTCCCTCTCAGTCTGCATAGCCTGTATTTGTGCCATTTCCCCTGTCTTACCTCCCTCACCCTGCACTGCTTGTGCCTGAGCCTGTACTGCATCTCTCTCTCTCTCTCTCCGTGCAACTTGTGCCTATGCCACCATCACATTCCTCTCCCTTTGCAAGGTCTGCACCTGTATCCATGCTGCATCCCTCTCACTCTGTAGGGTCTGCACCTATGTCTGTCTTGTGTCCCTCTCTGCTTGCAAGGTCTGCACATGAGCCCTCATAGCATCCTCCCTCTCCTACATCAACCCCATATCCCCCACTATCCAATCCGCTACCTTGAATCTGTCACAGAGCTCATCTTAGCTCAATCCTCTCTCTCAGTAGCCCCTCCACCTATATCCTCAAATCATCCAGGTCCTTCTTTACCTCTGTCCTGGTCCCTACTGGTATTTTCTCCATCGATCCTCCAGGATCTCACTATCTTCTTGCCTGTAGTATAGTCACCACTACCTCTAGCCTGTCTTGCTACCATCTTACAACCATTGCCTCCTCATGCTATTTGGATACCTCTCCCTTCAGCTGAGTCACCTCTACCGTAGCTAGCTCACCTTAGCTCACAAACCATCCCTCTCTACTCGTAGCTCCTCCTCATACTGCGATGCTACATTGGCTACATACTTGAAATCTCTCTCGCCCTCTGCCCATTCCCTGGCCAGCTCTGCTCGCAACATGCTCACCTTTGCCTCTAACCAACATCTCACAACCTTTGTATCTCTCAGTCTCTACTCGGTGATCTGTAATCTCACCATGGATCCTCTCAATAGTGCAACCAGATCCTCTGCTATAGGTGGTACCATGGCCAATGGGGGAATATCATGAATATCCATATCCATTTCCTTTTCCTTAGCCTCGTCTCTCTCATCCATCATCTCCACCTCTACCTCATATCTCTCCTGCTCTACCTCGAGCTCCACTTGGGCTCTCCTCCGCTATCTCCTCCCCCTCCTCACCCTCTCCTGCTGACTTGTGGCCCCAGCCTCCACCCCTGCCTCATCTCTCTCATCCATCATCTCAACCTCTACCTCATCTCTCTCCTACTTCACCCTAATCTCCACTCGGGCTCTCCTCCACTGTCTCCTCCTCCTACCCACCCTCTCCTGCTGCCCAGCGGCTCCCGCCTCTCCCTGTCCTCTCTCCTGTTGCCCTGCTACTCTAGCTACCTCCTATCCTCCCTCCTCTTGCCCTGCTGCTCTAGCTGCCTCCTACCCTCTCCTCTGTTGTCCTCTCCTCCCCCCTCTCCTCTAGCTTGCCAATCACAACTCATCCTTTGGCCCAAAACCCAATGCCTCTGTATTGAACTCCTTTGGAGTAATTTGTATGGGTCGATGACAGAGATACCATGTAGTGTATCGAACTATCACTCCTACCTCTACTTCCCCCTCGGTCCTACCCGGGTAGGGTACTAGCTACAACGTCTCCCAATGCTCTCTCGAAAACCTCGACGAAATCAACTCTCCCCATGGCTGCTCTCACGAAATCTTTCAAAATCTATCTAGTTTACATGGAATATCCTGTGCTAGCCCAAATTGTCTGGTCACCCTATCTGGTCTATGTGCCTCCCTCCTGACTATGTAGCATCTGGTGCAGAAGTAGCCTCAGTGTCTCTCCTCATCCCTCCTCCATCCAAAAAACTGTCGTGTCATGTACAACCTCCACACTATATCCTCCTCCCCAAGGTCATCCAATTTCCTCCTCCATCTAAAAAACTATCATGTCATGTACAACCTCCACACTATATCCTCCTCCCCAAGGTCATCCAATTTCCTCTTCCATTTGTCTAGATTCCTGAAGCCCTCACAATGCCACACCCAACCATACTTTTCCCCATACTAGTAAGCTACTAGTGCTGTCGTTTCCTCTTCTACTCTCACCAATCTTGGCTTGGCAACACTAATGTGTTCCCAGGACCAAACATGTAGCAGCGTCACTTGTGTCACGCTAAGCGTCTCTTGGTAGCACACAACGTGCATGTCTTTGTAGAGTTGCACTAGTACACATGTACCCCATGCGAACTCCCCCTCTCTGCCCTCAACAATGTGTCATATCACCTCCATGTAGCTCAGGCTATAGAAATGCCCACTTCGGTCTGGTAACAACAATTCACTAATCAAACCGCATAGGTATAGTGGTAGTAGTGGCACTCCTAACACCAGGCATTTGTCCATGTCCAACCTTTGCCTCTGCACATGAAGGTCATCTCATCCAAACAACACCCACAAGGTATGATCCAAATTTTCTCCCCTTGATGTCGTTGCACTCACCAGACGACCTGCTATAGGCAACCTTAGTATCTGCCATACGTCCTCCAGTGTGATAGTCATCTCCCCTATCGAGAGATGGAAAGTCGAAGTCTTTGAACTCCACTGCTCTATCAGGGTTGTCAGCATTGCCCGATGCACTCTAATCATAGGGTATCCTAACAAACATAGCAATCCTACTCGTGACAGAGCCTCATGGTTTGCTCCGTTCATGGCCGCTATCATCGCCTCCAGTACCTCTGATTTCCACTCTCATGTCCACAATGAGTCAAAGCTCTGCATTCAAACCAAGCAACATGTCAGTCACCTTATATTTCCCCTCATCTCCTCCTCTTTTCCATTTCCCAGCCCCAGACTATCTTTTCACTAATTTTTCCCCTCCCCCTTTTTTCTGTCCAATTTACTCGATTTTCCCTTGTTTATCTTGTTTTTCTTGTCTTTGACCCAGTCATTTTTTTCTTTTTTTCTCCCCCCTTCCCCCCTATTCGCCCTTTGGGTGAGCTTGCCCTTTGGACGGGCAAAACCGCCTCGGCTGTGAGCGAGCCCACCTAGGAAGCGGGCAGACCCACCCTCGTGAGAGGCAGGAAGACCTGCTCTTTCTGCGGGTGAGCCCACCCAAGATGCGGGCATACCCACCCCCACCGCGGGCATGTATGTCTGGGAGGCGGGCGGACCTACCCTGGCCACGGGTAAGCTTGCTCAGTAGGGGGCGAACCCACCTCGTATGGGCGGCCACGCCCGGGTGGGGTCACCCATCTTTTGGGCGGGGTCTCCCCCTTATGGGCGGGGTCGCAAATCTAGTTGGCAGAGTCACCCATATGCCACTAACTATTTTTTTTGGGAGGCCCTCCCCTATTTTCTCTTTGCCATTTTCAGGCATTTCTTTTCTATTTTTTGGGTGAATTTACCCTCTAATTGAGAAAATTCACCCCCCTTTCCCTTGCCTCTAACAGATGATTCTACCTACTCGCTGGGTGAAATCAAAATTTCGCCCTCAACCCATTTTTCTAAACTACCTCAATCTCAAAACCCACATTTTCAAACAAGCATTAAAATTCAAAAATACATCACAAAATGCTTAAAATCACAAAGGGGGTTTTAAACCTAACCTGTCGTGGAACCGTGCGCTTGTGGAAGAACCGTCGTACCTCATCCCCTCAGTGGATGATGCCAGAATCGTAATCATTTGACATCCTCATCTCCTTCTTCTCTCCTCTTCTCTCTCTCTCACTCAACTGCTAGGTGTGCAAATGAGGAATAATAATCTCCCAAATTACTATATATAACCTTTTCCTTTTTTTTTTAACTTTTTAAAGTGAAGGGTATTTTTACCCTTTATTTAAACCTCTTTTAATTCAACTAATCCTCTAACTTCCCAAGGCCGCCATTTGCAAACCATGTGTCCATTTGACTCTTTTCAAAATCTTATCTTCATGGTTTTTTGAGCTCTATCCAATGGTACCCTTCATTTCCTCATATCGAGAAGTTGTCTGGGGCCCCTTTTTCTTCCCCAACCGCCCTATCGAGGGGGCATATCCTACCATTTTCCTCCATTCCTCTATCATGGTCATTCCATTTCAAGATTGGGGCATCTCCTTTCATTTCCCTCCGTTTGGGCAGCTCATGCAACTTCTCCCATGCTGGGGGATCACTTTCTAGTTGCTTCCTCTATAAAGTCATTTGCATTTTATTTTTCTTCAAAACACTGTTATTCTAACAATATTTCAAAGATGGGAAAAATGTAGACATTCAAATTTGACCACTCCCATATGGTCAAATCCATCTCCCTTATTCATCTACTTCATCATTATTAATTAAATGATTTATTTAATTAATATTTCCCCCTTTTCCTAAGATTCCTAAAGTATTTAATTTAATAATTAAATACTTTATCTTTCATCCCCTCCTCTCTAAATTAAATAAATATATCAATTTATTTAATTTAGTCATTTAGCCCTTTTGAATTTAAATCAATTTTAAATTCCTCTTTTTCTCTCTCCTTGTCACATCCTCCATAACCTTCTTCTAATCTGGATCAGTTTAATTAATCCATGATTAGGATGTGCACACCTTTAATTAGGATTAATGTCACATCCTCTACATCTTCCAACTTGCTTCTAATCTTCCATTAATCTTCTTAATCACCTATTTGCACAACCTTAATCTAATCTCCTTGCTACATTTAGCATACCTTTTTGGTCAACCTTCACAATTTCCATATTTATCCTAGACCCTCTTCCCCATGTGAATTAAAAATTTACATTTATCCCTCCAAGACTCTCCTCTTCCCCTATGAAAGTTGTTAGGAGTTCTAGAACTCCTCACTTGTCACATCACTCACATGAGGACAAATACTTACCTTTTTGAGAACCTTGTTTTATCCCCAAGGTGCTCCCAATTACGTGAATTTAAAATTCACATTTATTTCCCCAACCACTTCTCTCTTCCCCATGGAGATTTTTGAGGAATACTAAAATTCCTCATATGTCACTTTCCTCCCATATGGGAACAAGAAATTCCTTTTTAAGGAAATCTTCTCCCAATCCCAAGGTACTTGCAAGTACCTCCACCTCACATGTCCTTTTTCCAACTCATTTGTCTTTGTAACACCTCATCCTCCACATGATAAGATGTGAGGGCTTGTGAGTCCTCAACTCACCACAACCCTTCATCTTTCCCATGTTGGGAAAATATTGACCATCCATTTATCTAGAGATTCCTCCCTTAAAATGGAAGATTTTATCTCAATTGATTCATTTATCACATTGACAATTTGCATTCAAGCTCTAGAACTCAAGCACTTGCATTTTGCATTCACAACCTCCATTGTTGAATCTCTAAGCTTCCATTTGCATGCATTTTACTCACTTAGCCAACTACCCAACTTCATCATTGGAATCTCCATTGCACTCTCACCATTTTTCATAGCATTTTAATCCATTTTCCATCAAGGAGCACACACTTACCAACCATCAAAGGGCCAACCAAGGAGCAACTCATGCAAGGTATAAATATGTTGTTTTTCATCTTTATTTTGTTTGAGTTTAACGTAGCCCAATCTTGAGTTGTTGAAGTGTTGTTTTCCTTCTTTTGCATTCTATTTTGCATCATTTAGGATAGGTAAATAGCACTTCTCACACCTATATATATATATTCTCTTTGAAATAATACTTCTTGTTGTAGTTTGTATTGATGTAAGATTTGTAAGCCCCTGAATATTCCAAAATATCCAAAGTCTTTAGGAAGGGTTTTTGATGGCGCTTCAACTGTGAATGGATTGGTGGCTTGCCTTGGTAGATTGAATGGAACAGTCCCTGTTTCTCCATCTTTTCTTGCTCTCAGCAACACCATTTCTGAAAATGATGGCTATAGTTCCACCAAGCCTCTTCAAGTTATTGCGGGGGGTTCGATGCCAGGCTTCGGTGATGTAGGTGGCTCCTCCATGCTGCCAATTTCATGCCCTAGTTTAAGGGCTTTAAAGGTTCGATGCTTAGGAAATTTTATGTTTGGTGACTCAATCCCTCACCATCCTGATGTTGGGTCTCAGGAATCGACATGGTCCAAGCATGGGGTTAGCCTATCATTTAGAGACATGCTAGTTGGTTCTAGTCAAGAGAAAAAATTCAAATCTATGGCTTGGGATGCTCAACCATTAAAGCACAACTTAGTCTCCAAAGAGCACAAGATCTCCACGAGCTATCCCAAAACCCTCATCAAAAAGGAATCCTCCTCCCCTATTTTGGTGTTTTTGAAGAAGCTAAAAAAGGAGGTCGATGTTGGTGAATGTATTTTGCATCCAACGGTTTGATTAGCTAGTTCAACCATTTGTGGCCAAAATTAATAGACTTGTATGATTGGATCTCAAGGGGTTGGCAACCCACGCTCAAAGGTAATGTAGAAATATACTTGTGTGTTCAGGGGTTCTTTATTGTGGTGTTTGATTATATCCAAGTTAGGGATGCAATTCTACAAGATAAATGGTGTTGGGGGAAAAGCTTGTTCCTTCTCAAGCCGTGGTTTCTAGATTTTAACCCTGCTACTGTAGCTTTCTCTATCAAACATGTTTGGATTCGTCTTCCAAATCTTCCATTACAATTCTGGTTTGCGGATTGCTTTCAAGCAATTGGTGGCTCTTTGGGTAGCTTCCTTACAGTGGATTCCGACACTACTAATTTTACCCACACAACCTTTGCTTGCATCTTGGTAGATATGGATGTCAAAAGAGACCTTCCCATTGAAATCACATTTAGGTTTGCTGACCGTAGTTGGACACAACTTCTTGACTATGAGGGTTTACCCTTCTATTGTAGGAAGTGTTTCAAAACTAGACATATGACCAATTCCTATTCCGGAATCATCAAAAATTCAGTTCAAAAGTCTTGGTGGGATAATGCTCTACCTCATTATTACTCAATCAAAGCATTGTCAAAGGTGAAGGAGGGGAAATCAGAGCCCTCTCAAAAGCCCGGGTCCTCCCCAAAAGTTTGGGTAGGGATAGTTAGGACACATCAAACTACAAAACCTTCCTCATAAGTAAGTTTGGGTTAGAAGCAACATCTTCAATTAGACAAGGAAAATTTAAATCCATCAACATGCGATCCTTAGTTGGGGGAGAGGTGTTCATCAGCTCTGGGTGGTAGGAGTACTCCATAGGAAGATTTCATGGACACCATTAAAATGCAACAAAACATGGATGGGGAGGGATGACAAGAAGTTCAAAATAAGAAAAAGAAAATCTTTAAGTCAGATTTGAATTAGATTAATTTGCAATTGTGTTCTCACACTAATTTTGGTGTCCACAATTCAACTTAGAATAAGTAGGTGTATTTGTACCTCTGTGATGCAAATTTTGCATGCTGGCCATAGATTTTGCATGCTGGCTATGGCTGGCCAATTATGTATGTTTTAAATTTATTCAATAAAACTTTCTCTTATGAATCAAAAAACAAATCCTTGTTGTAGTTGTAATGCAATTTCAAAGGGGGGTAAAATATAGATATTGAAATCTTCCATATACTCATTTCCATAACTCTACCCCCATTTTGACACCTAACAACACCCATTCATTAAACAAATTACCTTAAACCAATTAAATTTAATAAATATTATTTATTATTTAATTAATTTAAATAAATAATTTTCCCCATATATTTAAAATAATAAAACAAATTCAGTATCCACAAAAAAATTAATAGAAATAAAAAATAAACATGATAAATCAAATTAGTTAACAATCCAAATTAATCAAGTCAAGTCAATATTCAAAAAACATTAGTTAACAAATCAAATTAAATCAATTTACTCATTAATCAAAATATATAAATAAACATGGTTATTAGCTAATAATAACCACTACTTCTCTAATTCACCATTAACGTGATAAGCTCTTGATTTGAGATTGAATCCTAGTCATTCATCTATAACCTAAAATTTCTATAAGTTAAGATCAAATACCTCATTTTATTAAGTCACGATCTTTATTTTGAGCAAGTAGAGGTTGTCCAAGAACACAACAAAAACTCAAGCATTAAAATTAAGAGCATATCAAATTTATGCTCTATCAGAGCTTTACACAAAGTGTTAGAATAAATAGTTTTAATCATTTTTGATTAGTTAATTTTTTGTTTCTAATCCTTTCCTTACAGTTTCAATCTATTGTTGATGTTCCTCTTCTATCCTCTATATTCATTTGAAGCACATTATTATTTTTAGAGAATCTTCTTCCTTCTTATTTTGGCTAGGTACACTTCTCTATGACATTGAGAGTTACCTTTGTATTCCTCACCTAGACTTTCATGCTATTTTTTTCATTTATACATGAAATTCATACCACCTCTATTATAATATTGAGAATCCTTAGTTATGGCATTGAGCTTACCTCTATCACCACATTGAGATTACCTCTATCATTTCAATTAGTAACATATGATTTGATAGTACCTATATCTTTCTCTCCTTCTTCTTCCTCATGTTTTTTAAGTGTCTTTAGAACTCTCTTTATCTATCGTGTTGTTAGCCATTGGATGTGGCATTCATCACTTCCTCTCTTAGTATGTTGCTAGTATGTTGCCAAAAGATGGTGAAACAACTTCTAGTGCATCCCATTATGTTTGGTAACAAAACAATGATGTTCCTTCGTAATGATGCAATCATTTTTCTTTTTTTCTTGTCCCCATATAAACTTTAGGGAGTAGGCACATGATTTGTTATGCGTATTTTGGGGGAAGGCATGATCTCTTTTTGCCTACATTTTGGGGGAAAAATATCATCAACCCTTTTCTATTCCCTTCTACCACAACTGATATTATTATTTTAGGAGGAGCATACATACACCGCCATTTACACATTTTGGCATCATGCTTTCTTGCATCAATGTTGTATATATATATATATAGTGTGTTATGACAATTTTTTGTGTTTTCTAATATATTTGTGTTGGTCTTAGCTTGGGCATATATTTCTTGGTTGAATATTGTCACGTATCCTATTGCATATCCTATAAAATGTTTTAAATTTGTGTACTTTCATTTATGTACTTTAGCTAGGCCTCATCACACATTGACACAACCTATTAAAATGAGGATGGAATTTAATATTAGAAATTACATACACAACAATTTTGACATTGTGTTTTGTACGTATTTTGGTGTTCATTCTCATAGCATGTTGAGGGCCCATATTAACCATTTCCTAATATATTTCTTGGGTCCAATTATTAATTTGAATTTTCTATATCAACATATTTATAGTTGAACATTTATATATTTGTCATTCTCAATATTTTACTATTTTTGTACCTTTAAATTTTTTAAACAACCATATAAATGTCCTTATATACACACACACACACACATGTGTGTGTGTATATATATACATGTATACATATATATACATACATCTACACTTGTATACATATGTACATACATATATATGTATATACACACATATAAATGAATTAATTAAATAATTTTAATTATATAGAAAACACAATAAAATGTCATAACACACACATAATCATATAGTGTATGTGTGTGTGTGTTATGACAATTTTTTGTGTTTTCTATATAACTAAAATTATTTAATTAATTCATATATATACATATGTATATGTATGTATATATGTATGTATATATATGTGTGTGTATATATATGTATATGTATATATATGTATGTATATATGTGTATATACACACATAGATATGTATAAATATACATATATATATATATATATATACATATATATGTGTGTGTGTGTATATATATATATATATATATATATATATATATATATATATATATATATATATATATATATATATATTTGTGTTGTAGGTCTTAACTTGGGGCATACATTTCTTGGTTGAATATTGTCATGTATCCTATTGCATATCCTATAAAATGTTTTAAATTTTTACTTTCATTTATGTACTTCAACTAGGCCTCCTCATGACATCAAGCTATTAAAATGAGGATAAAATTTAATATTAGAAATTACATAAAGTACAATTTTAACATTGTGTTTTGTACCTATTTTGCTGTTCATTCTCATAGCATGTTGAGGGCCCATATTAGCCATTTCCTTTTACATTTCTTGGATCTTAATATCAATTTGACTTTTCTATATCAACTTACTTGTAGTTTAACATTTATATATTTATCATTTCTAAAATTTTAATTTTTTAATCTTTAAAATTTTTAAGCAACCATATAAATGTAAATGTCTTTACAATAATCATCTCATCAATTTGAAAAATAAAAGTTAAATTTTTCTAAATAAAAACAAACCAATTCTATTTAAACAATAAAAAACAATTAAAAAATAAAAATAAAAATAATTTTCTCATTCTTTTCTAAAATAACCTCTTTCTATTTTTCCATGTGAATCTTCTTTAACTTCTTATTCTTCTTTTAACTTCTGAATATTTTTTAAGTCTAGTCTATTTTCTGAATATTTTTTAAGTCTAGTCTATTTTCTTCTAATTTCCCAATGCAACCATAAATATCATTCATGGGTGGCCAGAGAATAGTTCTCCAAAAAAGTTAAATCATTTTCCAATTTTCTATTTTTCTGCAATGCCTTTCTCATAGAAATAGCTAATGTGAATGCATACATGTGACTTACTATTATACTTCTTTGCTAATGCCTTAATTCATGTCAACAACTATCCTATTGGCAGTATTTTCTCTTTTTTATTTCTTTTAAATGCCTTTTATTCTTTCTTGATACTTGGCTGCACATTTCAGATTTAATACCATTTTTACAGAATTCTCAGCAGCAAATGACAATGAAAATCTAGGTATTGTAAAGGCATCCATTCGATGATTGAGCAAAGCTGAAAGCTATGCTTCATCATTTTTAAGGCCATTACCAGCACTTTTTTTTGGCTGTGAACAGATATGCCTTTTTCTAAGCAACTCCCAAAGATATGCCTTTTTCTATGCAGGAATAAATATATCCTTTGTATTTCACTGTCAAAAAGTTTGGTTAGTATATGCCCATAATCTTCTCTCAACATATACAAAAATTATTTATGGAGTTCTTAATCTGTTCCATTCTATATTACTTGTTGCATATTAATATTGGATTTAGAGTTCTTGTTTAAAGAGCTTAACATACATCTTGTTTTATATTTTATATTCCCTTTCTATTAATTTTTATATTAATATTTTTGTTATATTTCTTATTTTGTATTGTGTCTTTACATTAAAATAATTAGTTCATACATTACTCTTGTTTTTTTTAAACAGTAAGGGAAATTTACCACCAGCAATTCATCTGGAAACTTATTCTTTTGCAAATTTTTTTTCAAAGTCTTGGAAATATATATTAAAAATGTTAATTGGTGAATTGCTCGTGGTGAATTTTCCTTGTGGTGAATTTGTCATGGTGGTGAATTTTCTTTTCCTTGTGGTGAATTTGTCATGGCAGTGAATTTTCTTGTGGTGAATTGTTGGCGGTGAATTTTTGGACGGTGAATTGCTGGTGGTGAATTTGCCTACACAATTAGAATAATGGTGTACCCTATAGACTAGAATCACATTGTTATTACTCTTTTATCATATCAGAATAATAATAAATTATAGGCCAAATTTATTATTATAGGCTAAGTATATATATGCAAATGCACATACATATAATCTCTTGTGCAAACACACACATATTCTAGCATACCTCTTAGACCTAGACATACATAGGCTAAGCGCACACACAATACATTTCTACTTGGCTACATATGGAGGTTGAAAGATCAAAATAGGGGCTTGATCACCTTGACAAGCTCCTATATAGTCAACCCCTTTCTTCTTGTTCTAGATGCACATTGATGACTCTTCTTTTTAAGAGTCAATAGATTCACTCTTTGGTTGTGATGTTCCTAACTCCTCTTCATTATTTTAGTTATTTCATTTTGATTATAATATTCTAAATATTCTAGTACATTCAATTCATCATTGCATTTCTTTTGTGCAAGTACAATGGATAGGTTCATGCATCATAGTACCTTGCTGCTTCTACCTCCATATCCCACTTTAGACATTGTAACTCTCTATGCATTCTATTCCAGATTGTTCATTTTTACGAGTCTTTTGGAATTGAAATCAATTAATTAAATAATTTTTCTCTTTACAAAAATCTATTTAATATCATTACATTAAATTTTAAATTTTTATTACGATTCCCATGATCTCATTCCCAATTTAATTAATGTAATATATATTTAGGGTTGCTTAAATGTTTGTAATAAAGTGATGTCCATAGCCCTTTGGAAGGTTGCAACTACATTGTAGATCCTAAATAACATCTATTGATAAGCATACATTCTCCATTTGGTTGTGAATGCAGTCTCAAGTACTAATACTCATCCTTAACTTATACTTGATTATATAAAAAATAAACCATCCAATACGAAGAATCTATTAAGGATGATCATTGTTTGTAGAATATGGTCCATTAAAGGCAAGGGATAGTGATATTTTAGTGACTATTTTTAGATCCCTAAAATCCACACACAATATTATATTTCCATCATGTTCCATCATTGCTAGCAAATTGGAGTCTCATGTGCAATGTTTAATGAGAGATATATAATTTTTGACATTTAAATCAAATTAAATGATAGTTCTTGCTTCATTAGAGGCTCTATTTTAGGATTCACTAGCTTTTTCTTTTGTTTGATTAACTTAGCATCATGTTGATGTTATATTTTGTGTTGGAGAACATTTTATCATAATCCCTTAAATCTTCAAAGTTTCATGCTATAATATCTCCATATTTTTTTGCATAAATAGATAAATTCATTTTCTTCATAATCACACACTGTTGTGTGGTCTCACAACACGCCCCAAGATTGTAAGACTTGGGGATCCAAGTGAAAACTAACGTTTATGTTAGGTGCTAGCTAGTCGAAAAGGATCACTGGAAGTTAAAGTTAAAAGGAAATTTTTGGAGTAATTTGTGATTTGAGTGTATCGGGTACTGAGTACCAGAGGGCCAAAAATGTTAAAACGCTAAAGCAAGGTTTTGGTGAAGTGTTCCGATCCGGGAGTGAAGTTCTGGGAAAGTGTGGAGGTTCCGATATAATCCAAGATCTGGGAAAGTTCTATTTTGGTAAAAGATGAAGTGTTGGGTGTCAGGTACCGGGTAACAATGTTGAGTTTAAAGTTAAATGTTTAAGTTTACCTTAGGGTACGAAGGAATGGTAGCCCGCCTAAAAGATAATTACGCGAGAATGTATTCTTAAGCGTGATTTTTATGATATGTTTGAATGCTGATTTATTCGAGATGGTTTTTTTTCATGAGATTTTTATAAATGTTTTAAAAAGGGATTTAATGTGTGGAATTTGTGCTTGCAGGAAGGACAGATTGTGATGCAATGTTTGGGTATGGACGGTTAGGAAAACTTGGATTGCAGATAGTTCTGATGGTTTTACCACATTTTTTGGTATGCTCTAGAAGCTCATGTAGGAACAAAGTTTGTTATAAAGAAGCACAAAATACCGAGAATCTTGGTATTACACATGCGACGAAAGAGTGTGCTCAACCCTGGGGTGATTCACTTTCGGAAATATTAAGCTCAAGGCATAACCTGAATGTAGGAATATGTCCACTTGATCATTTTGAATGTATGGAGGTTCCTACATTTCATTAGGCGGATTTATTTGATTCAATTTACTATCCTACCGATATTATAAAGGATAAAGATCCTGAAGGATATCAACGTGCTGACAACGGTTGACCTCTATTGACTTCATCAACAATTTTATTGCTTGTTGTCATTTTCCATGTGCCTTCTTGTGATTCATCCCTTGGATTCCCTCTCATGTATTTGTCTAATCTCCCTTGCATCTTGTTCTTATAAAAGGTTGGTAGATGTTTCATTTTAAGTTAAGTTTAGAATTTGTGGATGTCAGAGAACCAAAACTTCTTTAAGTTTTGTTCTTTTTCCTATTTTATGTTCCATTCCAGATTAAAAACTTGTATGCACATATAAGGTAATCAATATCAGAGCCAATTTAAAAGCTATTTCCTGATATAAAATATTACATAGCTAATTATTTGTTTTGGCTGGACAAGACTGTGTGCTATGTCATTTAAGGGTGCATACAGAACCTACCCGGTGTCCAAATAATCCCCCTCTCTTTAAAATCTCGCATCATTTTGTGCTTAGATGTGAAACAATTTGGTGACATATGGAATGGTTTGCTCTATTTTGGTTAATTCTTGAGGCATGCGTGGATACTATGTGGGAGCAATTTTACCTTTTTAGTATTTTGATGCTTTATTTAGAATAGATGCTAAATTTTAGAAAATGTTCCAAAAAAGAGATAAATGAATGAAAATTTTATTGCAAATTTTTTGATTCCATAAAGTTGCTAAATGCTTAAAGCTAAATCTACTTAAGTGATAGCAAGTTATTTGAAGTTCATGAAATGTTATTGCAAATTTTCTGATTTTAGGAAATTGCTATCAGGCCGAGATTATCTTTTTCCTATCCCTATGATTTATTTGAGAACTGGAAACAAAGACCGTTTACCCCTCGTGATTAACAGTATTATCACAACGAACCCTAATGTAAACCTAGTGTGGTCAAGACCTAACATAAACAAGCCTTGGGATTAAGTCGAGTTAGCCTGAGATTTAGGTTTCCTTGGTTCAATCTTTCAAGTAAACATAGGTTCCCATGGTCTGTCTATGAGGATTTATTCGCACTGTTGGTGTGTGACTAACATCGTGATCAACAAGAACTAGTGCTAGAATGAGCGCTTCCTCTGATTTGATTTAGATTTGGTATTGTCATCCCGATTCCATGTTTGAAAGTTGCTTGCGAGGTGAAAGTCTAAGCAAGCTGGTAATGGAAAGTAAAATTGAAATTGATAAGCTCTAGAAAATCCTTAATCAAAGACTTTATCTTTTGAGTTTTTTCACCTTTGGTAAGGTTATCGAGTGTAGAATTCATGATACAATTGATCATGGTGAGCTTGATTGTGATTTTTTTTTGACGAGGATAAGTTTGGCCACTTTTAATGTGATTTTGTTAATGGAAGCATCTTTAACTACTAAAAGAAAGGAACCACTATTAGAAAGAGATTTGAATTCCAAGAAAGTGCCTAACCCTAGTGAAACTAGAAATATTGGAAAATTAATTGCTAAATCAAATCGATTTATTAGCTGTAATTGCAATGAGGAAAGTCTCGAGGTTTTGCAAGAAAGAAAGCAAGGACACTGAAACTTGGAAACAATGCGCCAAAAGCATGGAAGTAAAAATGATGATTCCTCTTACATGTGGAAGATGACAACGCCAAGGAAAAGAGGGAAAAATGAGTGGGAGACACATGTTTTTCACCCTTATCTAAAAATCTATCATTTGAAAGGGAAGAAATTATTGATTTCATGCAAAATACAAAGTATCAAGTTTTTACTTTCTCTCTCTTTGACGATAATGTAAATTGTGTTACTGCTTGGTCTAACAAAGTGAATAGTGTTACTAAGAGTGAAGAAAGGGCCAAGGACTTGGAAGATTTTGGAGAGAAAGAGAATAAAGAAATGGATGCAATCGTTCATGACACAAAACAAAGCAAAGAGGAAAACCATGAATCAAGATTGGAGGAAGGTAGAGTATGGAGAAACCAACAAAGGTGTGTGGAATTGACCTTTAATGAGGTCATTTTCATACATATGAGCCAAGTGATTGGTAAGTACGCCTTTGAATTTACATTTATAATTAAACATAGAAAAGTTAAAATAATTCATTGTTATAGTAGGATATCCGAAAGGTACTTAAGTGAATTTAAAGACAAGCCTCTTGTAATTCGTACAAAAAACACCATGAAGATAGTAATAGAGATTAAATTAAATTGCTTAGTTAGGGTTAGTCATTTTCTTAGAGTAGGTTTTAGTTAGTTAGGTTAGTTTATTTTCGTAGGGTTTGTTTTTTCTTTTTGGTTTGTTCCCGACATTAATGAATTATGCTTAATTTAAAACACACATGAGAGTGAATTGAAATAATTTTAAAACATTGCACTGTGAATTAAAAAACAAAGCCATTCAAAGTAAATAAATGCTTAATGTACCAAAAAGCAAAAATTTACATATATATATGTGTGTGTGTGTGTATACTTTGTATATACATGGGAATACAAAATTTCTCATTGTAGAGGGGGAAAAAGTGCAAAAAGGAAAAAAATGGAGTTGAGCTTGTAGGTAGCAGGGTGGCAAGTCAGTAAATCTGGGATAGTTCATCCATAAGGGTAGTATATCCCACATAAGTTTTGTCCCTGTGAACATCAAAGGCAGGGGTATGGGAGTCAGTCAAAAATAGATGGAGAGGAACCAATTCTCATCATTCCAAAAATAGAGTGATATCGTCAGTAGAGGGAATACTAACGACTGGGCGCACAAAAGAAAGGACATAGTCTAGGTTCCCTAGAAAATCAGGCTACACTATCATCTGAGTAGCTTCACAAACTTTAGCAATAGGAAGCCCAAGGTCCAAGAGTGAGTCTATGAACCACAAAACCAAGTATGAATTCAACCGGTAATATGCTCTAGATTCCACAAAAGTTTCCCCAAGGACTAGGCACAAATTGGATTTGGTAGCTAGAGTCTTGAGAAAGAAAACCGTATTTAGCCTTTGGGTGGTAATGTGACCCAAAAAGCCATTCTAGTGTTGAAAAAAAGTCAAGAAAATGGGAGTTTCCATAGCTTGGAAGCAAGAAAATACAAGCAAAGTGGAAAAGAAAAATGATTGAAGAAAGCAAAAGATGTGAAAATTTCAAAGGAGAAATGCAGAATTTATAGAAAACCGCGAGCAATTTGCAGTGCATAGTTGCCTAGATTGAAATCTTGGAAAATACAAGTTGAGGTGGAAATAGGTCAATTTTCTCCAAAGCCTAATGTTAAATCAAATAAATTATCACATAATGTATGGTCATTGATTCAAAGTTTTCCAATATGAAGATCAAGAATCAAGCAAATTGAAGATTTCAAAATTTAATGGTGGTAATTTCATTATATTTTATTGAGCCATATTAATCATGAAGGTTTACATGTGTGCAATGCAGAAAGGAAAATTAAGCCGGTAAGGTAGCACACGTTAGCATCTGGAAATTAAAGGGAAATAATACATGTGTGTTAAGGCATGCAAATTAAATGCAGAGTATTATGGTCGAGTTTAAGTGTAATCATGACAACTCTGATGCATTAATGTTAGTGCAACACTGTCAAATCGGGATTGCTAGCCAAGTATTTTAGTGGATTCCATAAAAAAATTAAAATGGAAAGGGTGGTAACTGGTGTTTCTAAATTTAGAACTAATTTGGTGATGGATTACTTGCTGCTAAATTTTAACTTATGCATATTTTTTTTATAGATAGCGAATTGTAGTTAGCTAGAATTTGGCATAAGGATGGAAAAATTTAGCTAGAAAGTCACACCTTTAGGGAACAATTAAATGCATTTTTGGGAATTGGTGAAAAAATGAAGGAATTTGCATTGAATGAAAAATAAAAAAGTAACCTTCGCTACCACCGTGATTCCCAACCTAATAGTGGGCTTCATTTCCTGCAAGTTGAAGCAAATGAGCTTACACAGAAAGAAAAAAATAAAAAATGAATATCAAAGAAATATCAAAAGAGAAAATTCAACTCTTTAGGCTATCCAAATATCTACTGGGACTATGGATGCCTGACTGGTAGTAGAGCTATGTTTGGAGGAATTATAGAGATAACCTTGCTGGGGCTATGGATGCTTGACTGGCAGCAAGACTCTATCCACGGTTGGCTTTGGAGGATTACAAAATTATGTAACTCAATGTCAATGAATTAATTTTTTCATCGAGTTATGAAAACTAGAATTAATCAAAGCACACATTGATACTTTCTGGAAAAATCTTATTGTTTTTATGCTAGAATCCAGGTAAGGTAAGGAGTTAATTTTGAAAAATATGTATAAGTTATAATTTTTAGTGGGTGATTTGATCCCGGGTTTCTTTTAAATTTGGTTTTATTGGTTATAAGTTGTTGTGTGGTCTCATATCATGCCCCAATATTGTAAGACTTGGGGACCCAAGTGAAAACTAACATTTATGGCAGGTGCTAGCTAGTTGAAAAGGATCATCGAAAGTTAAATTTAAAAGGAAAATTTTGGAGTAAGTCATGATTCGAGTGTATCGAGTACTGAGTACTAGAGGGTTATAAATGTTAAAATTCTAACACAAGGTTTTGGTGAAGTGTTCTGGTCCGGAAGTGAAGGTCTGGGAAAGTGTGGAGGTTTCGGTAAAATTTGGGATCTGGGAAAATTCTATTTTGGTAAAAGCTAAAGTGTCGGGTGTTGGGTACTAGGTAACAATGATGAGTTTAAAGTTAAATGTTTAAGTTTACCTGAGGGTCCGAAGGTCCAGTAGCCCACTTAAAAGATAATTACACAAGAATGTATTCTGAAGCGTGATGTTTATGATTTGTTTGAATGATGATTTATTAGAGATGGTTTTGTTTCATGAAAGTTTTATAATTTTTTTTAAAAGGGATTTAATATGTGGAATTTGTGCTTACAGGAAGGAAAAATTGTG